>AWUE01015149.1:0-262315 GCA_001974825.2 Corchorus olitorius
ATAATCTTCGTTGCCATAGACTATGTCAATCAAGGCTTGCCTTCGATCTTGGAGTTCAACTTCTTTCTTACTTAGCTCAAGTGCTTTTGCTTTGAGCTTTGCTTCTTCAGAAAGGATTTTCTCCTTGCATAGCTTTACTCCCATGTCTGCTAAGTCCATGAGAGATATGTCCATCTCGTTGGTAGGTGGTAGGTGGTAGATCCTTTGAAGGTTCATTTCCACTCTCATCAACTTGCATGGTGTCAAGTACTTCTTCACTTCGAGCCTTAGCTCTTTTTCGAAGTTCTCGTCTCCTCCAAGTCTTCCTATTCCTTTGAACAGGGTACTTGGGATGTTGCACTTTTCGCCACACACCGTTTGGAGTGTCTGATGGTGGCTTGACCATTCTTGGTTGTGTATGATCACCTCTCAACTTCATTTCTTTTCTCACAGCTGCATGGCGATATTCTTCCTTTTTATGATCCAACCATGGCCTAATCTCACGCTTAGTCCTTTTTGGAAGAGACTTAGAATGATTTTCAACTTGTGGTTGTTGATCATGCTCTCTCTTGGAAGACCTTTGCGCCTTGTGATGGGCAGATGAACTAGGATGAGAAGGAGGTGGCGCCACTTTTGATGATGGTTCGCCATACTCTCTTTTGTTCTGTTTAGGAGGAGGAAGGGAAGTTTCTGGCTTGCCCCCCGAGCTTGGAGTGTGCTTTGCCCTACTTTTTTTCCTTCCTTTGGAGTGGAGTCTTTGATGAAAATTCCAACTTTCTTTGAACCTTCTTCCTAGAAGAGGTATCAAGATATTCCACAGGCTCTTCCTCATCTTCAGATGAGAAAAGTTCTAACTTCCTCCTTGGTGCTTTAAGTCTGTCAGCGGCCGTGTTTGGATTCCAGGGCCGATCTGAACGCACACCCAGAATTTTTAACTTAGCTTTATCAACCAACTTCTTAGCTTTAGCAGAGTGGTGATAAGACTTACCTTCATGTTGAGGATTGGCTGCCAAGGAGTGTTTGGAGCCAAGTTTGACCTCTTGGGGAGTTGTTTCCTCCTTTCTCCTTACTAGTCAGTAGCCCATCATTTGGGAGGTTGAACGTGACCATGTGGATAGGAGCTGGGAAAGGATTTTTATCAACTCCCATGTCCTTCTTAGGTGCCTCAGGGAACTTCAAGATTCCCTTCTCTATCTTTTCTTGTACTATGTTTTTGAACACAGTACAGTTGTTGGTTGGATGCCTCCAGGAGTCGTGGTACTTGCAGTATTCTCTTCCTTTGATGTCCTCTGGTGAAGGAAGGACATGTCCAGGTGGTAACTTAATCATACCCGACTTATGTAGGAAGTCAAAAACTTCATTTGTTTTTGAAGTATCAAATGAGTAAGTTTTGCTTCCATCATAAGGTTTCTTCTCTGCTTGTCTCTGGTACATAGCAGCAAACCTTTCTTGGGTCTGAGGGTGTCCTACTCCTGCCTTCACAAGACATGGACACTCAATGGGGCGATCTGCCTTGACCTCAGCTATTCCAAGTTCAAAATTTGGCTATTGATAATAAGTGTCATAAGATGAACTTCTCATTTCATTCTCCTCTCGAAGAAGAGTCTCATATCTTGTCACCTTAGTTGACATCTCGAAGAAGTCCCTGAAGTCAACTCCTTCGAACTTCTTTCGAAGCTCTATGTCAAGTCCGTTCTGAGCTAGGCGCACAAATTTTATCTCATGGAGAGGTGTGCGGCATATATTCCTTAGCTTCTTGAAACGAGCTAAGTACTCCTCAGCTGACTCTCCTTTTCTTTGGTAGAGACGTGACAAGTCTGCCATGGAAACCTCCGGCTCAGTTCTATAGAACTGTGTGTGGAACAACCTTTCCATCTCCTCCCAGGTTCTTACTGAGTTGGGAGGTAAGTTGATGTACCAAGTAAAAGTTGCGCCTGTGATGAAGTTGGGAAATATGCGAAGCTTGTGGTAGCCAGAGTTGGCTTCTCCACATTGCACAGTAAAACGAGCAATGTGCTCCAGAGTTGTCTGCTCACTAGAGGTTCCAGAAAAGCTTATGAAGTCAGGGACCTTGTACCCACGAGGCAGAGGATAGATTCTATCATACTCCTCAGGGTAAGGCTTTTGAAAAGATGGCCTGCCTACTCGTCTGTAAGCGGGGCCAATCATGTCTTCAATCATCTCCCTGATGTGGTTCTGATTCACTGGGCCTTGTGCATCAACACCTTGAGGTGGATGGCGTGGAGCAGGATGGCGTTGATGGCCATTTCTTGTGCCATTACCATTACCATTACCATTCCTCACGTGGGGTGGTACATAAGCTGCAGCTCGAGGACCAACTGGGTTGACTTCCTCTTCCACATTATCAGGTGCATGGTCAACTGCTTCTTGGTGCCCAGGGATAAGATCAGCTTCATTCTCACCTCTTGCTACCCCTTCCCTATGAGGTGGTAAGTTGTTGTTACCAACCACTTCCACTTGAGGTGGAAATCTCACTTGGTTGGCACCATTATTGGCTAATGGCGCCACAGGTGGAGGAAGAAGTGCAGGCATGTTAACTTGTCTCGGATCTTGGGCTATCTGTTGGATTTGCCCCCCGAGTTTATCTTCTACATGACCAATCTGAGCCAGGATGTTCTCACGGTCTTGAATCATCTGCTCCTTAAAAGAGTCATTAGCCTCCTTAAGTTGGTCATGAGATGTGTTCATCTGATCTATAGATCTCATAAGTTGTTGCATCCTTTGTTCCCGTGCCAAAGAAATTTCATTCATGGCTTCAGTGAGGTATTGCAAAAAAATCTTTCAATCAGATTCTAAAGGTATTTGTGAAGGATCTGCCACGTTTTAGCTTCTGGTTTGCATAACATGGCTAGATCTGCCTTCATCAACCTTAGGTGGCATGTTTACCACTTGGTAAGACTTAGAAAGAGGGGAAGGGAGAAGAAAAACTAAAGAAAAGTTACCTTGAGACGTTGAGAGGAGGAGAGATTTGCTGTCTTGTCCTGCTTCAAGTGTCAAGGAAAGTGATTTGGTGTGGACCTTTGAGTGAGGCGGACACCTTGCTGAGTGACTAGGAGAAAGAGAACCGCGGATCGCCGGCTTTGGAGAGGAAAAAAGAGTACTAAGGGCGCCAGAGCAGATGTGCTTGTCCCACCCGGCGTGCCAAGAAGAGATGTTGCGCCAAAAATCTCTTGCTAGATTTTTCGCGGAGAATTCTTTATAACAGCGTAAGGGCGTGCCAATCAATTTGCTGAAATTGACAAAGAGGTTGTAAAAACTAGATCTGGTGCGCGGAGCAGCAAATTAAAAGATCAGAACGATTGTGGGGACTGGATCAAAGTCACACCGGAGCATCTAAATCATTGGATCCACACGAACTGCTTCTCATAACTGGGCCTTCCTCTAACTGGATCAGATCTGAGAGATCTGCTTTGATAGTAATTGAAATTGAAAAGAAAATAACAAACTGATCTGTTATTTCTGAATGAAGAACACGTGTACAGTGTTTGTATGTCCGGAGACAAGATTGAAAGAAGAGAAAAATACTAAAAGAGTGTTTGTTTGTCCTGAGACAAGATTGAAACAAGGAAAATTTGATGAACGAGTGAAGAACTCGTGATGAACAAGAGTGAAAATGGCGCAGAGCCAGAGAGAAAATAAGCACGGAGCTTGGTTTTTTGCGCGGAGCAAGTTTGTAGCTGCAGGAGCTGGTTTTTGATTTCTCGGGAGAAATGTCTGAGATGCGGAATCTGCCTGAAACCTGAGAATGGCCTCCCTTTATATAGGGCATGGTATGGGCTTGAGCATTTAATGGGCTTGCCTTGCTGAGAAAGGCAAAATCCTCCTCCTATGCAGATGACAGCTTCTAGGAAGGTGCAGTGAAGTTTCCTTCTTCTTCTGATTGCATCCAACTGCTGGGGAGAGGACAAGATATGTATAAGGGCGCCATTCTGCTGGGATAGGAGACGAAAATCTACCTCCTGGGTGGTTGATGACAATTCTTCCTTCTGCCTATCATAGTGCAGCGAGCCTTCGTTGCTTCTTTTGTGCTGAATTTAGCTAATTTGACAAAGTAGTGGCCAATCGACATCACGATTTGAACTTTGATCATCAGAGCCACGAAATTACTCATACTTAGCCATATTTAGCTCTTTAAATCATGAAAATAATAATTAATTAAGAAAATGGCTTAAACCGGGGTGAGAAGAATGCAAAAATCGCAAACAATCTCGGAGTTAACCAAAATTTCACCAGTAGGCTTAGAATATTTTCATAAGATCATGGAAAAAATCCCAAGTTAATTCGAGCTCTTTATCATGGTGAATTTGGTTTCACTCCCGAAAATGTCCTTAACTGAAAACCGGGCATAAGTTTTTACTCCGATGTCAGAATGAGGTGAAATTTGACCAAGATGATCTACATAGCTCAAGGATCATCATGGTATGCTCCTTGGAAGAAATTGCAGCTTCTAGCCTCTTCAATTGATCAATTTTACTATTTTGTCCTTAATTGAACAAAATACAAGTTGCAATTTCGTCTCCCGGGGAAGGGAGTAGGGCTAGGCGATTTCTCCACTATGGTTGGTCGACTATATGGAGGAGGTGTGAGGTTGAAATTCTCATGCCTCTCTCACGTACACAGATGTTTCTCTTGCTGACAAACTTTAGCTCTCTGCCTCCTTCCTGCAAGAAGAGAAAAATATCTCTCTGCAGGGCAGAGGGCGGCCTCTCCTTTGTATGGGAGACGACTTGGGCCTTGCTATGTATGTCCATGAGGTAATTTTCATCTCATGGGAAGATGACAAGCAATTTTCCTTTTTATCTGTTTGCCTCCCTAGCAGGTAGCAATATCAAAGGAAACTGTTTCCGATTTGATTCTCTCTGCCACTCACCTGGGTAGGGGCGGCACACATAAGAATTTTAATAATAATTATTCAATAAAAATAATTATTATTTAATTAGTAATTAATTAATTTCAGCCCTTGCAATTAATTTACAAGACTTTCCTAATTCAGTTTGAACTGGGGTGGTGCAGAAACCTAATTTCTTTAGGAATTTTGATTAAATCCTAACCACACATCTTGATTATGATTATGATAATACCAATTTACCCTCAATTGTAAATTGAGGTATAAACAACAACCTGGCACATTGCTCAACAACTTGTTCTAAATTTGGGTCAAAAGTGTTGTTTTTCCAACTCCACCAAGGCCATATAAGCCGATCATCCCCACATCTTTTTGTTTGAGCATGTTGCAGACTTTAATCAAGGTTGATTCCAAGCCAACAGTCCATTCAGCAACCCTGACATCGGCCGCAGCTACAACTTCTTTCGCAGCTACCTTGTCAAAGACTCCTTGGTTCTTTAGAGCAACTATTTCTTCAAATTTTTTTGGCAACCTCTCGGCCAAACTTGTAGGTAGACCAACAATTCTTAGAAAAACAGCCTCCAAGACATAATTTCTCAATTTCTTGAGGGGTCTCTTAGCAATTGCTCTGCCTCTAATATTAGGGTTTGAGATCGTGAAAGCCAAACTTGAACCTGGCTAAGCCGCCTCATAAATTGTTGTTGTTCAGCCAAATCAACCCTCCGGTTGACATCATCCCTTAGTGCCTTCAAGTCCTCCAAGGCAGTAGTGAGAGCTTTAAGATTTGCTTCAAGCTTACATGTGTCACTTGCTTGGCCAGCAACACAATCCCAACATCGAAAAAGTGTGCCCTCTGTTGAGATTGGAAGTGAAACCAAATTTCCCATAATTGAAGAGTTAAATTAAAAATGTCTGATTAATTTATTGGTGAACAGAGAAGAATCAAGAATGAAGAATTGAATTGTGGGATTGAAGAGAAATGGATGCGGCTGCTGGAAATTGTTGACAAAATGCAAGTCTTAAGAGAGCATTTTGGGGGAAAACATAGCTTTAAACACGAATCTTAAGAATTTCGCATGATATTCAGAATAAAATAAAGGGAGGGAGGAGGAAACCGTTACGAAGTTGACATCCAATTACACGAGAAATTATTAGATGAACTGGATACACCACGTCATCCGTGGTCCCGATCAATAAGATTTTGACAAGTCAGATTTCTTCCTAAAATTTAGAGATAAATTTAGCACCAGATTTAGCCCTTAGTTTCACCAAACGAGATTTACAAGGTAAGTCCTCAAATTTAGGATATTAATTGGCTAGGATTTTAGAAATTGTAGGAAAAAATTTGATTTATCAAAATCTTATTGGTCGGGACCACGGATGACGTGGTGGACCCGGTCCACCTAATAATTTCTCGCAATTACACCTAGCTCGGTTTCGACTTTGTGATATTTTGAGAAATTATTAGGTGTACCGGGTCCACCACGTCATCCGTGGTCCCGACTAATAAGATTTTGGCAAGTCGGATTTTTCTTACATATTCTAAAATCCTAGTCAATTAATGTCCTAAATTTAAGGACTTATCTCATCTGGTGAAACTAGGGGCTAAACCCGATGCTAAATTTGTGCCTGAATTTTAGAAAGAAATTCGACTTGTCAAAATCTTATTGGTCGGGACCACGGATGACGTGGTGGACCTGATCCACCTAATAATTTCTCAAATATTTTATGTAGAAGAATAAAAAAAATTGGATATTGATCAATCTAGTTAGCGTGTTACCTTTAATTAATGAATGAATGATGGTGGAAACTTCAGCAACAACGGTAGGCCCAATTACCTAATGCTCCGATCACGGATTCTTTAAGCATATCCTGAATTCCCTTGACGAAGTATCTTCCCCTGCTTCCAAGTGCCAGGTTTACCTTTATTTTATTTTTTTTTTCTTTTGGTTGGATTTTAATTAAGTTTTTCTTTATGATCAATGTGGTGAACCTTTTACATTCTTAGGGTTTTGATCTTTTATGAATTATAGCTTTTTAGTGGAAAAACAAGATGATTTTTTGAATAAAATTTTTGATTTGATATGAATAAAACCAATAAGGCAGAAAGGAATCATGAATGATGAACTCCAAATGAGGAAATTTTAAGGCTTTTCTTCCTTCTCATAGTAATTAATTGAAGTCTTGATGTTGCAGAGGATATAGCATCAGAAGGATATAGTTAGAATCACAATCATATTGCCAGAATGCCCAAAGTATTCTTGGAATTCATTTCTGTCTTTAGAATCTATTTTTCATTTTCATCATTAGGACTCTGTTTTAATTCTCTTTTGAGGTTCATGAAAGTGGGAGATACTATCAGGCATAAACTCTATGGTTTAACTGGAGTTAAATCTGATTTTGTTAATAGAAGGATTTGCACTAGTTGAAACTTAGCTATCCCAGGAATTAGAGCTAAGATCTTTTTTTTTACCTGTTTTCTTTGTAACCTTCTGTCATCGTGCTCAATGATCTGTAAACTGTAAAGCATTTATGCTTTTCTGATTTGGGCTCTAAATGTACTTGACATATACCAAATTGAATCAAAGGATCTTAAGACTGAACCAGCGTAGAAATTTTAGATAGATGAAGGATTTGTCAAAACAATTCGACAACAGATAAGCAATCACACAGCAAAAATTACATAGTACTAGTAACAATTAATTTAGAGGACTAACACAAATACAATAACTACATAAACAACACACTTGCAATCTTCATTATTTTCTTACTGACCAGTCCGGCAAAACTGGTCTCATCTCATCATCAAATTGTTGCGATTAAACAAGCCTAAAATAATAAACAAGAACAAGAAGATTTACGTGATTCGATCAATTTGATCTACGTCCACGGGCAGAGAGAAATTCTTATTATTTGGGAGAAAACAATACAACACTTCAAGAATACAAGATATAGACCCCTTATATAAACATAGGGTATTTAGTTCATATTTTGACTAGGACAACTAATCCATACCTAGGTTTCATCACTCCGCTTTCATCACAGACCTCCAGGAAAAATCCACAAAATTCGTAGCTCCACAAATTTCGGGTCGGGTCACAATTCGGACTGGGTTAACAAGAATTCCAGGCACAAATAACAATCATCAAACAAACACACTCTGTGGGAAGCACCAAACTCTGCTCAGATTTCTCACTGCAAAACAATAAGAAGGCATTAGTGTGTGGATTATAACTAACTATGAGAGAAGTGAAGAAAAGTTATTAGTAAAAGCTAAAGCAGTAAATGAATGAATACATGGCAATAACTAAAAATTGCAATTTTTCATTGTATTACATAGCTTTGATTAGCTATGTTTAATTCCTTGTCCAAAGGAGTTTTAGAAGAAGAGACCTTATGAGAGCAAAATAGAGTCCACGATTCCAAGATGAATAATTAATGATGATAAAACAGAGAAGTAAATATCACTAACCAATGGCTGTGGTTTGAAAGAGGGCAAAAAAGTAGTTCGAGTGGCTTCATCCTCCCATTCTAGCTCTGTCCACCACTTTTGTCTTCCTTGAATGGAGAGGTTATTTCCCTTTGCACTGTCAGAGTTGAGCGGAAGCTTCTTCAGTTTTGAGCATCTTTCTACATAGATCAATCTCAAAGATAGGAAGGGTAGGGCTTTGGGGTATATGCTCTTCAACTCTGGTAGACGCTCTAACTCAAGCCTTTCAAGCCTAGGAAATGGGTGTGGGATTGGATTTCCAGCTTCACCCTCCCTTATTATCTCTTCCATCTTTTCACAAGTTCTTACCAGTAGAAGTCTTAGATTTGGAGCCAGAATCAGCCACGTCATATCCCTCAGCTTCCCACAACTGATTAAATTCACCCTTTCCAGTAAGTGAAAGCAAAGAGTATTATTAATAGTTGGGGAGGGTTTTTCTCTCTCTATCTCTATCTTCATCTCTCCCACGCTTTCACAATTAAAAAGCCACAATCCCTTTAGAGACTTCATATTTGCTAAACATAAAACATTAAATACCTTGGCCTCGCTAAAATTCCAAAGGCATAACCCTTCGATGCACTGTTGTAGGCTATGAAATCTTAGAAGTCGTCCAAGAGCTAAAGCACCTTTCATTTCTAATTGAATCTCATTCAAATGTTTCAAGCTCCCCAATTCCTCTATTAAACCTCTCTCATCTTCACCACCAATCCAGAAATGTCCACTACCATATAGTCTAAATACTTGCAACTTTGAGAAGCTACATATCAATTCATCTGGGATTCTTACATCATTCCTCATCCATCTCAAGTCCAAACATTTTAATTTTGTTAAACTCTTAAGCTCCATTGGCAACTCTTCAATCCCTGTCTCAGATAGATCAAGACATTCTAGTGAAACCAAATCTGAAATTCCTTCTGGCAACTCCTTTAGTCCCCCACAATTTGACAAATTTAGAACTCTCAGATTGGGCATAGATTGGAATAAGCATTTTTCAATCCTACGCAAATCTTTATTATTGTTGAGAAATAAAGTTTGAAGATTAGGACATGTAGCTGTTGATGTTAGGTATTCAATTTGGTTTCGCATGAATGACACTCTTCCTACACCTTGCCATTTCCCAGCTTCTGGTGCTTCAGTTAATTGAAGCCCTGCTTTTACATAAAATCTCTTCTTCTCTGCTTCTTCACACTCACATGAAATCCACAATGCCATGTCTCGAATCACATCATGCATCTTCACAAATTCTTCTACGTCATAAATTCCTCTTTCAGTTTGTTCTAACAAACTAGCATTGAGAAGTGAGTCAATGATGTGATGCCCTTGCAAACGAGCTTTACTTATGCACTCAAAGTCATCCAACAGCCCCTCATGAAACCAATACTCGATTAATTTACTCTTCTCAATTTGATAATCTTCAGGATACAAACAACAATACAAGAGGCAATAACGCATTGTGTCCAAAGGCAAGTTATCATAACTAAATTTTAGAACGGCATATAACTCTCTTGTTGTGTTTGCAAAATTATGTGCAGAATTCTTTAACACCTCAATTGCATATTCCCATGATTTGGGCGACTTCTTACCTGCCATGGCTCGACCAATCACGATTAGTGCAAGAGGCAATCCACGACACTCTGCAACGACATTTTTGGCAAGTTGTCGAATATCTTGATGGCTATCGAGTGTATCATCTCCGACCTTTTGCTCAAACAGTGCCCAAGCTTCATTGCTTTCCAAACACCTTACTTCGATCTTTTCATTTGCTCCCATTTGGCTGCATACATCAAACAAACGAGTAGTGAATACTACTTTGCAACCATTTTCTTCAGTGGGTAGAGCTACCCCTACTTTGATCAAATCCACACGTTCCCATATGTCATCTAAAAAGAGAACAAACTTCTTTCTGCTCAAAACATGGTGGATATCTTGAGATTTCTCTTCAGATGATTTATGCTTCCATGACTCCACTGGTAGATGTAACTTCTCGCCAATCTTTCTCTGAACATTTTCAGTGGTGTGATCTTTAGACACCACTATCCAAATTATAGCATCATAACAACCCGGTACACTGGTCAACTTGTTATAAATTTGGGTCAAGAGTGTTGTTTTTCCAACTCCACCAAGCCCATACAAGCCGATCATTCCCAGCTCTTTTTGTTCAAGCAAGCTGCAGACTTTAATCAAGGTTGATTCCAACCCAACAGTCCATTCAGCAGGCCTGACCTCTGCCACAGCTACTGGTTCGTTCTCAGCTACCTTGTCGAAAACTCCTTGGTTCTTTTGAGCAACAATCTCTTCAAGTTTTCTAGACACATCTCGACCAAACTTGTAGCTAGACCAACAATTCTTAGAAAAACAGCCTCCCAGACATAATTTCTCAACTTCTTGAGGGGAGTCTCTTACCAATTGCTCTGCCTCTGATATCACAGTTTGAGATCGCGAAAGCCAAACTTGAATCTGGCTAAGCCGCTTCATAAGTTGTTGTTGTTCAGCTAAATCAACCTTCCGGTTCACATCATCCCTTAAGGCCTTCAAGTCCTCCAAGGCAGCTGTGAGAGCTTTAAGATTAGCTTCAAGCTTACAAGTGTAACTTGCTTGGCCAACAACATAATCCCAGCCACGAGAGAGAGCGTCCTCCATAGAGACTGAGACTGAACACAAGTTTCCCATTGGTGATTGGATGAACAAGAGAAAAAATTAAAAACTGAATGGTGGGTTGAGAAGAAATTATCCTTGTCTCTGGGAACGGTGATTTGAGTTTGATGAATGATTATTCTTGGCTCTGGATTTGATACAAGGAATGGTCCTCCTAAATGGAAATGCAATGTAAATTATCGGAAAGTAAACAGAGTGGGGAGAGACAATAGCTTTTTTAAAGTTTACGCATATCAATCCTAAAAGACAAACGTTTTGAAGGTAAAGCGAAGAAAGAATGAAATTATTGATGACAATTATTGGCTTGGTGGGGTCTTTTCAGATGCTTTGGTTACAAAAAGAAGAGAGTCCCATGATTGTTCAAATATCATCCTATGTCGATTACTTTTGTGTAAATACATTATTAATCAATCTAGGCAGGGGAAATATCCAAAATAATTTAACTGAAAGAATTTGGTTATCTATGATTCAAATTAATTTAGCCATGGATTGGGTCCTTCACCTTCTATTTTCCAAGTTAAGCTGCATTTCACATCTGGTTTTTTGACAGAACAGAATTGCATTGAAATTTATTTATGCGTTCTTTCTAAAATGCAATTTTTGTTCTGTTTCTCTCAAGCCAAGGAATCTCAAGGCCTTATTTGGATCAACAAGATCCAAATTACCAGGACTCATGAACAAAGATTTTGTCCGAGATTTTCTTCGGCGCCTGTTGTGTCCATCAAGCCGTTTCCTGCAGCTCCTTTTCTCCCCATCAAACTCTCCAACACCGTGAATTCTACCAAATTGAATCAAGGGAAATTTTTTGGCAAAAAAAAAAAATCAAGGGAATTTAAGATTCCACCACCATAGAAATTCAGAGAGTTCTTTTTCCTGCTTATTGCAAACAAATGCCAGTCAATTTACCTGCTACATTGCTGACAAAACCTTAGCTCTTTACCTTCAACAATGACAAGTGGGTCCTTGGAATGGTGCTCACATACCCTATGGCGCCTATAATATTCCCGGTATTTTCCAATATCAGATTTGCAGCCATCAACCAAACATGACATTAATTTCTGGTTTTTGCTGGACAGAGAATTAGACCTCTTAAATGACCCTCAACCTGATGACTTCATTGCTAAGGCCCTGGATGAGTTGCTAAACTTGTTCAATTCCTTGATTTCCTTCAAATTCTCCTTAGTGTCACCAACGTTGGGGCTGCAATAATTATTGGTAGAGATTAGCACTGTTGTATTAAAATTTAAATTGTTAAAATGGAACTTCAAAAACATAAGAAATAGTAAAAGTAAAAGGACCCCATATTCATAATCATGACATTAATTACAAGAATTTTCTTCTTTTCTCCAAAATTTCCTTTGTTTGACACTTAGAAGCTGTGGACTCTTGATGCATGTTGCATATGCATACAAATCGAACAAATCAAAAGTATTAGAATCAGAAAAGATGAGGGGGTGGTGGTGTAGACTTTGAATCAAGGACAGGGCTCCATTAATTTGGTTCCCAATTTTGTGATGAATCCCAGAAATGGGATTTTAAATAAATGTTGTGATTACTGTATAAAGAAAAGTAATTTGGACCATCTTTTTGTGTTGGAATCGTCACTCCTTCACTTTCTGGCCATATTATATATGAATTTATTTCTTAGTTACAGGAATTGTACATATATTTCATTACAGGAAGGATCCACATACACCATTAAACCCACTAAATACATGACTTGCATATACATAATACCCTGCTGCTATTCTAAAACCCAGATCCTTCCTGCTTCTTCTTGATACTACATTTTTCTAACTAGCCTATCACTTTCCATCAGAGCAAGTCAGACTGTACTCCTCTAATTAATATTATTATGATTTTAAAAAGAAATGAAAGAAAGTGAAATGAAACCAAAATTCATTTTTGATATCATTTTTAATTAATTAGCTTCAAAAGTTTCTTCTCCCAATATCAAGCCTCATTCAAAGAAACTAGTTCTTCTAACAATTCTTCCATCAATAATCCAAATATTGCATATTCGACTTCTAATGCTATCTCTCTAATCTGCTCTTGGTTTCTCTTCCAACCATCAAGCTCTCTTCTGAAATCTTGTTCAACCATCATGTCAATGGTGTTTGACTCCAACCTTTTACAAACCCTTTTAACGATGTCATAGTCTTGCTCTGTATTTTCCTCTGCAATTAGATCTGATACTAGCCTTTTCATGTCTTCTGGGATATGTCTTAGACTATGGAAACTTGATTTTAGCACTTCATGGACAAAACCATCGACATTCATTTCATTATTATCCGATGAAGCTGACTCCAGCTCAAGTTCCTCTTCTTCTTCTTGTTCATAAATGCAATTTTCCTGATCAATATCATCATCATCTTGCTCTTCTTCTAACATTCTTTTCTCAAGTTCAATTGGGTCCAATTTGGGCATTTGATCGAATCTACGAAGTTTAATTGTGCATTAGAAGTTGCTTTGCTCTTTGTACAATCGATTTTTTTTTAAAGGCAATAGAATTTTTATCAATGACAACAAGGTTTCGTTGGCAAATAAATTTAATCCAACCTTAGGGAACAGAACTTCCTAACTCAAATTCCAAACAGACCAAAGGAAACATATCCAGACACCGTTCGGTCACCAACCAATCACTACCCTCAAAACAACAAAAACAAAACATAAGTAAAGGCACCTAAAACAAAAACAAAACAAGCAACAATTCACATCCATTTATAACACAATCATAACGGCTTAATGAGTAAAAAGACCCCTGAACTTACACCGAACCGTCAATAAGTCTTTGAGCTTTTATTTTGGTCAAATAAACCCCTGAACTCTTAAAAAAGTCAAATAAGCCCTGTTGCCAAGGCTAAATGCTCAAATAAGGACTAAACGTTTTAAGATTTTCTCAAATAAGGATCAAAATACACAATTCAAATAAATTAGAACACATACTTGGCAAATTTTTACAAATTAGGGAATCCTTAAATGAAAATCAATGTTTCTCATGCATACACGTTAAATTTGATAGAAAAATGATATTATCATGTTAATTAAAAATCAAACCCTACTAATCAAAATAAATTCATTAAACGTAATATGATATAAAATTATCGCGTGCTTTTCAATTTATATATATCTTACACACTAGTATTAACTTATATTGTATCCAATTTGTAAAAAAAATATTAAGTATGTTTTCTAATTTATTGAAATTGTGTATTTTGATCCTTATTTGAGAAAATCTTGAAACGTTTAGTCCTTATTTGAGCATTTAGTCTTAGCAACGGGGCTTATTTGGATTTTTTTAAGAGTTCGGGGGCTTATTTGGCCAAAATAAAAGTTTAGGGGCTTATTTGATGGTTTGGTGTAAGTTCAGGGGCCTTTTTGCTCATTAAGTCCAATCATAACCACACTGCTCAAACAAGGCAAATAATTAGCCCAACTTATCTTGAAATCTTCAGCCTTTTCAGATCCATCAACTTCAAATTAATTCTCTTAGGAAGCACAAAAATAGAAGACAACGCAACAAAATCAGCATGAGAAAAAGCAACAAAAACGCCCATACCATCTAATAAATAGAATAGAATTATGAATACTAATCTCTAATCTCTTTTATCCATCCTAACCCCTCTAATTCAACTAAATTGTTAATAATCACCTCATCTTCATCAACAATTTACCAACAATAATAATCACTCCTTCACTTTTTAGTAGACCTGTTCATGGGCCGGGCCGGGCCGGGTTCGGGTCGGGCCTAGCCTTGAGATTAAGGCCATTAGTGTTGCCCAAGCCCGGCCCATTTATAAAACGGGCCTCAAACTTTTGTCCAAGCCCGGCCCATTTATCAAATATTTAGACTGAGCCCCGTCCAAAAGCCCGTTTAATATTTTTTTAATAATTATTTTAAGAATTAAATTATATTAATTAATTATATAAATATAATTGTAAATATAAAATATGATATATACTACCTATAACATACTATTCTCATTGATAATAAGATTTTCTATATATATTATTCATCTTTTTCTTATTTAACATACGGTGTACGTATAAAGTATATTTAATATATATTATATATCAACAAATAAAAAATAAAAACAAATATATTTTCTTAATCGGGCCGGGCCCGGGCCGGGCTTGGGCTTTTGCTCTCATACCCAAGCCCGGCCCATTTAATAAACGGGCTTGATATTTTTGTCCAAGCCCATCCAACGGGTTTAAAATTCTTATCCAAGCCCTTTAAAATATCGGACGGGCTTACGGGCTTGGGCGGGCTTACGGGCTTGGGCGGATAGCCCGGCCCTTGAACAGCTCTACTTTCTAGTTATATTATATATGAATTTATTTCTTAGTTATAGTAATTATAATCAAATATATACTCCATTTCAAAGAAGATTCCTAGTTAGTAGGAGCTAGGGAAATTGTCGTTAGTAATGAAAATGGTTTTTAATCGATTTAGAGATTGTGGTAAGAGCTATTAAGAGCACTCCTTAAAGTGGAAAATTATTATAACCGTCCTATCACGAGTCATAGATTATATCAACTAATAATAATAAGTTGATTGGCTCGCGTTGGCGCGTCGAGCATTCTTGATTTGTGGCTAACAAATCATTTTTATAGAGTGTTTTTTTCGATTCTAATGATATATGTGAGTAGGTGGTTAGCAAATTCGATATTTGGAGCAGGTCTTATAATTGAAGAACTAATCTGGCAAAGTAAAATAGTAGTGTCTTAAAACATGTTGTAGAAAATAAAAGTTTTTGTAGTTGGTGTCATACTATTTCCCCTTTTTTAAATTTGTTATCGCTTAATTTATCGAATAAAGATAGAAGGATATATTACAATATAAGAAAAAACCATCATTTCATGAATTTATAAGATTATAATCATTTTTTTTTGAAAAATAAGACTATAATCATTCTATTTGAACATGAAATGTATAATAATGCATTTTAAAAAAAAATCAATATTGCATTAGTGGGATAAATTTACTTTTAAAACAACAATTAATCGTGTTCACATTCACCTTTGGTAAAAAACCAAAAAGTAGAGTTATCCATCTCAACATTAACCAAAGTTTAGGGCCTTAAAGTAATTTGGTAGGTGAAAAATGACTAAAATGTTTAATAATATAGTGATCCCTTATTAACCCAAACATGGGATTAAATAGTAAATTCTTAAGTCTGGAGGAAAAAGGAATGGTGAGAAACTAATTGAGGGCTTAAAGTAATTTTGTCAATGGAAAAAAAAAAACTAAAATATTTAATAATCTAGCCCTTCATTAACTCAAACATGGGATTAAATAGTAAATTAATTGAAGCAATAATGTTAACATTAATAGTACTTTTTGGTAATTAAGCAAGTGAGAAAAGACAGAAAATGATAAAAAAAAGTTTAAACCGAGCCTTCTCATTAATCTTCAAAAGGGGCGTTTAGTAATTTTATTATGTGTTTCAAATAATATGTAATATAGTATAGTATATATAATATGTAGTGTAATAAGAATGATAGAAACACCCTATAACCCTATCTAATAATTTCTTCTTTAAAGTTATTTGTACACCTTATAATTCAATGGCGAATTAATGCAGTGTATATATAATCTCTATATGTACACAAACGAAACAACAATTGATTAACAAAGCAAATCCATCCACGAGAACTACAAGTCAGACTCAAATCTTTTTTTGAAAGTAGTCAGACTCAAATCTTTAATATAAATTAAGGTGACAATTGAATTTAGTAAGTTGTAGTATAATATTTATATCACATGTATCCCTTTTCTTTTCATTTTTGGAGAAAGGTGATAATTTGAATCATTTTTCAAGAGGGGAATTATCTATACTATATTAAAAAGTACATACTCTTGTAAAATTTTTGAATCGCCCATTATATCCTTATTTTTCGAATATATTCCTTAAATGCCATTGTTTAAACTTTTATAGTTTTACTCAACTAAAAACTCTATTTTTATTTAATTAAATCTAATATCCTTATAACTATTTTATTTTTACCATTTTACTATTTTAATTAAAAAAAACTTATATATTAGAATTTTTTAATATATTTTTATAATTTTACTCAACTAAAAACTCTATTTCTATTTAATCAAATCTAATATCTTTATACCTATTTTATTTTTACTATTTTACTAATTTAATTAAAAAACTTAGATATATTAGAATTGTTAGAATATATTTCTTAAATAACATTATTTAAACTTCACAGTTTTTTTAGAAATAAACATTTACAGTTATTATACTAAAAACTTTATTTTTATTTAATTAAATTTAATATTTGATAAATTTTTTTTTACTTTTACCATTTTAATTTTAAAATATTGGAGAAAGTAGTTCTAGACCCATTTCAATTATAATGTAAACTAATAAAAGTTTTATTATCAAGTTTAAAAGTTAAAATAAGTTCTCTAATCATTAATTATTCATATTTGTTTAACTAATTGTGTTTAAAAATTTATTTAAATTTTAATTATTGTGATTGACCTTTTTCTATTTTTGGAGTGTGTATTTGTAGTTTAATGTATTGAAGTGTATAATAAGAATTTAAAGTTTTTAAAAATAAAAAGAAGAGTAACATGCAATTATTTCCTTTGACTTATATAAAGTTAGAGGAGTCAATTGGGCAGACGTAATTTTTTCAGGTGATTTGGATTTCGGCTCATCTGGCTTCAGGTCATTCGAGTCTAGAGTCAGGCAGATTCGGATTTTGGCCTCAGGTCACTTGGGTTCTGGATCATTCGAGTTTTGGGTTTTTCGAGTCTAGGAATATCTTTATTATTCGATTTATTTTACATTCCACTACCAGTGAAGTTCAGCAAACTGCATATACGGGGTTAAAGAGTTGATGCATGTGTCCCTTTACATATTAATTTTGAATATTAAATACGTAATTAGTTTTGAAGTGGGGTATGTATTGAAATAAATATTGGTTATATAATATCTAAATTTATCTTCTTTCATTACATCAATTTAAAATTATAAATTAATTAATAATATAAGTATCGATAAAAAATGAAAATAGAATTACAACCTTTATTGGTGAGATTATTAGTACAATAGTAAAACCTAATAGAAAAAATTATCAAGAAATTACTAATTAATTATTATTATTTATTCATTATGTAAAAAAACAAATAACTAATTATAAACTTATCATAAATTATTCATATATTTGATTTAGTATTTATTCATATAGTTATTGTTCATATAATGAAGTTTAACAAATTTGATCATAATAGGTAAAATTATAATAATAATATAAATTTTATTGAATAAATGATAATTTAGAATGTATGGTTAAAATTATAATAATATGGATTTTATTGAATAAAACATAATTTTAGTTTATAATATTCTTGGGTCATTCGGGCTAACTTCTTAGATCATTTAGGTTACGGATTTGCCGGGTTTGGATAGGACGAGTTCGGGTCGTTTACTTTATCTGATCAATCGGGTTCGGTCGGGTTGGACAGGTTATCGAGTTTGATCAAGTTTTGACAAATTTATTTATAATTAATTGTAATTATTGTTTTAATTTTCTTTTAATTTAAACACGATGGGTCACGTGCAACGCACGTGAAAGTAAAGACTAGTAATAGAAAATGCATCTTCTCATGCCAAAATTGCATCACTTCACGTAAAGTTTAGTCACAAATGTAAATAAATAGGATTTACAAGGTAAGTTTGAAATTTAACTAGGATATATTCTAAGTAATGTTATTTGTGACTGTTCGTTTCTTACAAAAAAAAAAAAGAAAATTAACTAGGATATTTGTAGGATTTTAGTGATGTAATTATACGACGCATCATGCAAGAAATATATCCGCGGGACAATTTTGATAGGAGAAGTAGCGTATTACATATGAAGAATACATTTATAATGTACATCTCATATATATTTGGTCTAATTTGTTGTGTGATGTAATTACAGTCGCAATATTTAAACAAAACTCTACAACAATATAAGTATTAATGTTCTAAGGCTTGGTTTTGGAATTGAGTTTGTAGATAAAAAAAACTACTAATTTTCACCTCAAGTACAATGTCAAATAAGTTATGATTTGTGTCAAAAGTTAATTTCTACTGCAAAAGCAAGCCAACCTAAAAAGCTAATCTTTAGGTGTTTTTGCGTTTCAAGAGTGCTTTTAAACATTAAATTACTGAAATCTCTTAAATATTTTTTTCTTTCTATTTTAATTAATACCTTTTTAGATATTTTATCTATCTACCACATTTTTCTACAACAATACCAAACATTAATTACATTTTCTAACCCAATTTTAAAAAACACTTTTCAAAAGCACTTATCACATGGCTAAAAAAAATAGCACTTATCACAAACCAAACTTTTTCAAAACGAAGCTCAATTCCAAACTAAGCCTAAATTATTGTAAGTTCTGTGAGACTAAATTTTGTGTCATGTCAAGAAGTAAAGTCTAAATTAAGCGTCTACATTGGAGGGACAAATAATAGTTTAAAATAAAATAAAATAAAATAAAATAAAAACCAAGGATATCACCGAACCCTTGGGTTTGGGACAAATAATAATATTTTCTTAAAATTTGAATCAAACCAAAAGGTTTTACTAATAAATCAAGTAGAGACCCCCACAATTTTCCTATCTCCTAGCATACATACAACCAAAATTAGCATGTCATGCACAAAGGAATTGGCAACAATTAATCTCAATTAACTGATCCATCTATATATTTATATGAAGTTCTTTTTTCTGTTTTTTTGTCCCAAGAGTGACATATCATCTTTTCCATACTATATGGCTGCCTGAATTAGTTTTCCATGCAGTAACTAGCTAGAAACAAGTAATTAGTTAATATGTATAGGGAAACTTCAAAATGTTTAAGCACATTATTATATTAATTATGTAAAATACCAGATTTTGCAAATTTGAGATCTAATTATATATTCTCATGATCAGCTGCAAAATGAAAGAAGAGCAAAAATTAAGATAAATTAATAAAACATGGACTAGATGACACATGTCACCCTTCAGGACCCACTTGTGTAGTCTGCTAAACTCCACTGCCGGTGTATTGTATAATTTGCCATACTACATATCACCCGAAATATATAGAGAATGATTAATAAATTCTTTAACAATATATAATTACTTTCAAAATACACATATAATTCTGATCTAAAATCTAAATGTCCTAAGGAATTACCTCCAAAAATGAGGTTTCAAGGTTGAATTTCCCTCTCCTTTCCTAATTATAACCTATAATAAAAGAAGAACAAAATGAAAAAACACTTCTATCTAAGATTACAGCTTACTGATTTATTTCATATATGGAAGGAGCAAATTCAAAATCATGCATGTCTGTATATGTCTTTGATCAGCATACAATTTCGTCATGCATGCAAGTTATGTGTATGATGATGGATATATATATGGGGATTTCATTTCATTGTTCGATCGGTCATCGAGTTAAAAGGGTGTGTAAATATGCATCTGATTCAAGATATGTTCAAAATTGTCAGTTGGCTTCTCAATAGGATGAGTGTGCATCCCTTCGTATGTTGTCACCACTATGCTTTCATCTTTGCTTAGACGTTGAACTTGCTTCTTTACATTGCATCCTTGGTGTGTGCATCGATAGTAGCTTCTGCAATATATAATATATATATTTAGAAATGTTACTATATATATTTTACTATAGCTCAAAACCATAAAGTTGAATTAAATTAATCAGATAACTAATTGGAAGGATCGAGTTCAAAGAGCATTTAATTTCATAATATATAGTATATATACACTTGGTTTTAGTACAGCTACTTCTTCTTGAATGTTCATCTTCTTATGAAAGATAATATGCATGGAAGTTCATCTCTATTGGGGAAAATTTTTTAACTTATAACTATACATATAGCCTTACTAAATTAGGCTAATTTATAGAACTATAATAATGATGGCCCCAAGAGACACATACAATTTGATATTTTCAGTAGGTATTCAATTTTGACAAATATTTATGTATATATTGAGAAGAATTTAAAGTTTTTACTAGTATAATTTTAAGGAAATTCTTGCTTGGCTTGGCTAGCTATATATGGTAGGTACTGTTAGAGAGAAAGAAAAAAAAACCCTAGACCAAAAAAATTGTGAATGAAAATCATCAATTCATGGTATATCACTTTTGTATGCATATATATATGCAAAGGGTTAGTGCATATATATCGAAAATTATGGATTGAAATCCACAACTCAAGTTCTTTCAACAATAAATATATTTTTCAACTCTTTATGTTTTTAGCTAGGGTAAAATTAAGTGGGTTTGAGATATACATCAACTGATTTATATATATGTGGATGATTATAATGGTGGGGTCTGCATGATGAAATGATTGTTCTCCCAAAAATGCAAACTACATATATATGAATCAAGATAATAATAATAATAATCACAATGGGAATTGAGGGAAAATTATGCAATAATAGTTTTAGAAAAGAAAATTAAGTAATAAATTACAAACCTTGGGAATCTGTTGTTTTTGACAGCTTTTTGGCCATATTTCCTCCATCTATAACCATCATCAAGTATATCAACTTGACTCCTAGTTTGAAAAGCATATCTAGGCTTCCTCATCTTCTTTTCCTTCTTCTTATTATTACCAATATCTCCACTTCCTGCTGCTGAAGACGATTTCATTTCATCACTTGAACCAACAAATCTCCCATTCTGAACAATCTCTTTAACTTCAGGTTTCTGTATGAAGTTTTCTGTCCTCAAACCCAAGAACCCATTTGAGCTATTCCCATGAAAATTGTTAAAAACTTGTGAATTTGGTGCCATGGCTGCAGGGTAATTATTTGCAGATGAAATTGGAAAGAACATTTGATAATTATTCTCCATGTGGAAGAAAAGCCAGTGTTTATATAAAGAAGAAGAAGAAGACAAAGCCAAAAGAGAAGAGGCGGCTGAGCTTTAATTATTTAGAGCTCTTGGTAGGCCAAGAGAAGGAGAGAGCAAAATTGGAAGCAGAAAAATCAGATAGGGAAAATATATATAGGGTAAAAATTAGGTGTCGTAGACGGCACGAAAATTTTCCAAGGGAAAGAAAATTTGCTTCATTAGCGGATTGATTAGGAAAAAGTAAGGTGGAAAATTTGGGGCGGCTTCATCATTAGGAAAATGACATTTTTTTTTTTTAAATTTCCCACAACAATTTAATTTATTTATTTAAATATTTTACTATTGCAATTCTTCTATTGGCATTAAGGAATTTCTTATATATTGTGGATATTGTAGACTAACGGCAGTCTCCTAATTTGGACTGATCTCATTTTCCACACGTGTTTCAAAGAATTTTCTATTAAGTTCTATATATGTGGTGGGTGTGTCATGTTATTTTAGTGCATGCATGTGTGTTTGGACTGCGCCTCCTCCTCAGTTTCCATGAAGGATCATCGAATTTCAATAGGAACCAATATAGCTTTCATGCATGGCTAGCTATTAATTAATATATATCTTGGGTTATTAATTAATAATGATTGAAACTAATTAAGAACCTAAATCTCATTATTGTTTCAATTATGTTCATGTTTAGTACTAATCAAAATGTTAAGAAATTGTTATAATTTTTAGAATTGGGGGGTAATTAAAATCTCAATGAAGGATCAAATTAATTGTGAGATCATGGACATAAATTAATGGAAAATCCACTTATGATTTGTGATCTATCTATTGACGTGGCTGGATATGATACTCCACCAAAATATATACTATATGGATACTTTTTTATGGAATTCCAACCATATACTAAGAATTACCTAAGAAAGATTTGTAAACTAATGAAGGCGCACTGCCCACTTTTCCAAAATGTTTTCCCAACCTAAGACAAGATAGGACAAGCTACTGTTTTATCCATAACATCTTATATATATTCTCTTTCGATCACTTGAAAGAAAACCCATAAAGATGGTCAAAGGATCCATGAAATTAAGAATACCATATTACTAATATCTCAAAAGCTTCTATATGCTTTTCCTATGATATATTTTTACTGTGTTCAATTTTATGTTAGCTATAGTCATATTTTAATTTGATGCATAAAATTATATATTCGACTTTTTTTTGGCACTAAAATTATATATTCAACTTTGCTAAAATAAATAATTTTAGTAATTAATTATATCTGTTGACGTTAGATCATACGTGAGCGTTACTGTATATTTTAAATTATTTTTTGAAATAATCTTCATTCAAAAGAATAAAATATATATCTAATGACTTTTTTTTTACAACTTTTGATAATTGATTTTAAGACCATCATACACCTTGCATAGTGATAATGAGGTGTATGGAGCCTATTTTTGTATCAAATCAAATACAAAGAGAGAGATAAAGGAAAAGTGAGGGTTCAAAAGTTACATTAATATTTTGTATTTGTATGCAAAGAAAAGAAAAAAGTCAAGCTATAAAAGCATGTGGGTTTGAAGTTTGAACTTGGAAAGAGCAAAAAATTTAAGAACAAAAAATATCAAGGAATTTAAATTGCGTGGCTAAAATAATTAAACAGCAAGCCAGCCATCAATTGTTCTTGATGAATTAAAAAAGCAAAATAATTAGCTAATTTTAGTTTCTTAATTTGTTTGGAAATGGGGAATGTCGAAAATATTGAAAATGTGTTGGAAGAATTTGATCGTTTTGTTTGTTAATTGGATTATTCAACCCAAGTTTGAAACGTTAGAAATGTCCCACAAGTTTGTGTTAGTTGGCAAGAGACCAATTGTCGGCTTAACTCTTCTCTTTCCGATGTGTCCTTTTCATCACATACTAAAAAAATAATCACTTCTTTTGCCAAAAATTATATAAATTTAGTCGCCGAATCTTACATCACAAATTGGGAAAAACATGATGTTTCTTCCTACCCCAAAATTAAGACCACTTAATTAAATAAATGTGGTGTTCTTTCAAAATTAAAATTATTGAAAGAGAAATATTGGACCTCTATATGTCAAAATGAAAACTTATATATATTTTAGGTTACATTACTTATGGTATGAAAATTATATATAGTGGCCGAGAGGCCCAAGGTTTGATTGTATTACATTACATTTAGTATCCAGAATTTTGCTCTAATTAATCTGGATTTGACATGCGTCGTGTATCTAGATTTGATGGATGAGTCTACCAATAGGGGCAACTGCTAGAATACTCAATTTAATTTTTCAATGAGAATAATTTTAACAATATTGACAATTTTGGAATAATTAAATACTAAAGTACTATATGGGAAATGTAGACCTGTTCATGGGCCGGGTTCGGGCCGGGCCTAGCCTTAAGATTAAGGTCATTAGTGTTGCCCAAGCCCGGCCCATTTATAAAACGGGCCTCAAACTTTTGTTCAAGCCCGGCCCATTTATCAAATACTTAGACCAATGCCCGTCCAAAAGCCCGTCTAATATTTTTTTAATAATCATTTTAAAAATTAAATTATATTAATTAATTATATAAATATAATTGTAAATATAAAATATGATATGTACTACCTATAATATATACTATTCTTATTGATAATAAGATTCTCTACATATATATAATTCATCTTTTTCTTATTTAAAATACGTTGTATGTATAAATTATATTTAATAAATATTATATATCAACAAATAAAAATAAAAAACAAGCATAATCCTTAATCGGGCCGGGCTCGGGTCGGGTTTGGGCTTTTGCTCTTAACCCAAGCCCGGCCCATTTAATAAGCGGGCTTGATATTTTTGTCCAAACCCATCCAATGGGCTTAAAATTCTTGTCCAAGCCCTTTAAAATATCGGGCGGGCTTACGGGCTTGGACGGGTAGCCCGGCCCTTGAACAGCTCTATGTGTGATATATGAAATTGCAATTCCAATTAAAGCAATTTTTTCTAATAATTTCTATTTATGCTACTCAAACGATACGAGAAAATTGATGATACATGGTTATATCATATATGTTCATATGTTGTCAATGAAAATTTTCAACTCTACTATTTAATTAAATGAATAATAAAATTCATATATTATATGTAACTAAATGATATTTTGTTATTGTTGTTCTCTTATTACAAAATTTCAAAAGATGAAAGAGAGAGGGGTACAAACTAAAACTTTATTTGAGAATTTTGACTTGATTTTAAAAGATAAGGAATACCGATCATATTCAACACAACGTCATTAGTGACAAATTCGAGTTTGACTTGTATTCATTGCATTGGAATATATGCAGCTCAAAATTCAAAATTTATAAGATATACAGTACTATATTTTCGTTAAGAATATATGAATTATGATTTGGGTTTGTTTTATTTCAAAAAATGATTTGGGTTTGTGAAAATTTGTAGATGTAATTAATTTGAATTTATAAAGTACTACTTTCCAAATCTAATGAAAGTGTATTGGAATGAAAACTTTGGGTGGATCTTGATAGGTAAATTTCATGGGTTAGTTCAAATCTTTATATGAAAAATTAAATTTTGGAGGGCCAATTAATTTATTTTTAAGTATATGCAAATATAATTTTAGGGGGATTTATTTTATTAACACTAACATATATTAGTGATCATGTGGCCAAAAAAACATATATTAGTCAAATCAAAGGAGTTTGATGTCTTTTAAGTAAAATCTTGGGTTTACTTCTTGCGAATAAAGAAATAAGCATCGGAAAAACTCAAAAAAAGCACTAGAAAAACTTTCCTTCATTTGGGAGGGATCTAACGCGGCTCGACCAGGGGACGAAACTAGGGGGTGGGGGTGGCGGCCATCCCCCCAAACTTTTTGAATTTTCCCAAGCTAGGGGGTGGGGTTCGTATATATTAAGAGATAAGTAAAATTAATTATAGATTAGCCCCCCAAAATTCAAAATAAAAGTTTATGTAGGAGTTAATAAAATTATTTTAAATATTAAGTGGGATTTGAAAAAAAAAAGTTTCCACCAATAACAAATTTAAATTTTATTACATATATTTATTTCTAATTAAGCTACATGTAATATCAATTTATCCCTCCCAATTTTGACTCTCAAATAATATGAAAAACAATTATTCGAAGAAACTTTCCTTTTTCTACTCCATAGAGCGGGGAAAAAACTCTTAAACTCGAAACTTTATCAAAATCAAATTTTTATCTTGCTTTCTTTATTTCTAAGTACTTTTTTAATAATTTAACTCCTTTCCTTTGTATAATTGTATTACAATTTTCTTTGTAAATTGTAATGATTATGATATTTTAATTCAAAATTAGGGTTCTTAATTTTAATTGAAAATCGAAAGTAATCATGAACCATGATAGTCTCTTTTCTTCTACTTTAATCGTTCTATATTAATTATTTAATCCAACCATTTAATACTTTGTGTTAATCTATAGCAACTTTTTTTGTCAAAAAAAAATCTATAGCAACTTTAGAAAGAACTTTTTCAACTATTAGTATCATCAATGCTTTAGTGGTTTATATTGAAACAGAAATTGTTCAGAAATTTGATGTAGAAAAGATTATTGATGAACTTTATGTGATGATTGTCGAGCTCAACTTAAGTAAGTGAAGACGATGTAACATCATTTTTCTTTAATTTGTTATATTGTTTTATTAGTTTTTTTATTTATATTGTTTGCTTAGCGGTAAAAAAAGGAAATTGTTATTCGCCCCCTAAGTTGTAATTCCTGGCTCCGTCCCTAGGCTCGACTCCATATATTAGTCTGGATTAAATGTGATCAGAGGGGTTGTAAAAAGAAGAAAAACAATTTAACAGTAACCACATTCACCTAATTAATGTGGTTTTGGTTTAAGTGGGTTTGAATTTTCTGATATTTGCTTTTATATATAACTTGAAACAAAGATCCTTTTAAGCAAGAGGGCAAAGGAAGGATCGAGGAAGTTTAATAACACACATCATGACTAGAAATAGGAGAATGCAAAATCAAATTCCTTCTATAAGACTTAGTCCACCCTAAAAGATTTTTGCTTTTGCCTCAAAAAATGTTGATATTAACATATATTATATTATAGTAGTAAGTATATATATATATATACTACACAATATGGACTAGAGATATAGTTCTAGAAGGTAATAAGCCGTACGTACTAGAAGAACAATTTTATGAGTCTTTATTCAATATAAGAGTTCAATAAATGCAGGAAATTTCACCCAAAAAGAAATAATAAATGCAGGAAAAACACGTGTTCAGTCTTATCAAATCTATACATTTTTTTCTTCATAAAAAAATCTAGTTACATTTTTTTTTTATGATTACTCTTCTTATGAATTAAAAAAAAAAAAAAAAAAAAAAAAAAAAAAAAACTCTAATTCTTTTGATAATTGGGGAAAGGAAAAAAAATTGGCAGGGGTACTCTTATATATTATGGAAAACTATTTTTAAAGGTATAATTTGATTTGATACTCCGTACCCAAAAAAAAATTGATTTGATACTAACAAATTAAAGGCATGGTTATGTATGAACAATTTTGAGGAAAAATGATTAGATAGATGATCACTTAGCCTCACGTAAGGCATGATTGTTCAAATTATTAAGAGCTTGATTCGAGTTCTTCCGGCTTCTTCATGACGAAAATGATAAACCAATTTCAAGTGCATGCAGTAGATGAATTTAGATTTAATACATCGATTATTTTGCAAACTGCTAACAGTTTTCCAGCTGCATGCATGTATATTGTTAAAAATTAGATAAATTGCATTAGAAATACCACTGTTAATATACTAGAGCATAGGACTAATTATACCTAAACTTAATGTACCCAAAAAAATTATACCTAAACTTAAGGCCTAAAAAATCTAAAATATCTATCATATCAATTATAAAATCAACTAAAATTAGGAAACTGAATGTAGTAAAATCTAAAATACGATATTATTTTCAACATATATGTTCTTAATTATGGTATATATATATTCAAGTGTCTCGACATGCACTTGCGTTACACGTATTCCTTTTTCCAATTTGGACTTGGGTTTATATATGAGGAGGTCTCCTCAATCTGAGATCTAAAAATAATCATATTACAACTCTTTAAAAACATAGGAGAAAAGAGAAAAATAGGTTAGTTTTCTCAATATATCCTGATGAGAAGTAATTGGGGGTTTTTCGTATATTAATATTGGTGGAGTACGAAAATAATATATAGTATATAGTATATATATGCCGTGATTTTTCACAATTTTGTCCTTAATTTATAGGAAGAGATTATTAGATAGTGGGAAAAATTAATTAAAATCCATGGCGGCGGCAGCAGCCCATAGGTGATCGAGTGAGTCGCTGTCGACGATTCAAAGCTAGCCACCTGCAGAGAGTTAAGTTGAATAATTAAGAACCTGCTACGAAGGTCTGCCTACTTCCATGGCTTTTTCTTTGGTAACTTTAATTATAAATTTGTTCTTCTTTCGACTGAATTGTTTGCTGCTTGAATTCCAACAAAGGGCGCAGCAGCTTCCATTGTTGAATGGCCAAACTAATATAATATATTCATGGTTATTTTATATATGCAATGTTGCCAAACGACTAACACATAAGAATGAAAATCATCTAGAAAAGATGATTTTAATTATGATACGAAATCATAGCCATGATATCTGCTGCTTGAATTGATGATAATGTGATTTATCCTAATCATTCACATGAACAAGACTTTTTTCATAGGAATTTCAAACATTAATTTCAAATCTTTAGATGAAAATTTTGAGATTGTTCTTCACTTTCCACTTTACAGACCAAATTTATTAAGACAGATTGGGTGAATATATTGGACTCTTTTCATAGGATAACACACATTTAAAGTATAATTTCCACTTATTCTTTTGAAGTTTGGTTGACTTTTTATGAATTCATTTGGCATGAATCCCATCAACTCATATAGTTTATCAATAATTAGGTAATTTTGCATTCAAATTACTTAATAATAATGCTAATTTCCTTTTGATTAGATTAGAGAGAACTATGATAGGGATCAATTGGAATGTAGGACTTGAAGTTCGAACCTCAGACTTGTGAAAAACCAACTCGTAAGTTGAGTTAGATGATTGATTAATTTTGAGTGTTGATACATAACCCTTCACTTGTCCCTCCTGACATGTCATTTTAGAAAACTTACCATAATTTCTAAAATCATATTTAATAATAGCATAAAATCATGGGATATTTACTCTGCAAACTCTCCATATTTATAACTAGAGGCTAAACTTGAATTTAATTTGTTACCTTAATTATTAGGAGGGTCAAGTTGGAGGGACAATTTGGAGAGTCAAATAGAATTTTCCATTAATTTTAATATGTATGACATGTAAATTCTATTGAAAGATTAATTTTTTTTATTTTGAAAGAGATTAATTACTTACAAGGAATAGTACAAAAATTTTAAATGTGAAAATATAATACATGTATCATTTTTAGAATGGTTGTAATCCCATGAAATTAAATCATAATTATATACAAAACTTCTTAATTTTTCTCAAAACTTGGAAACAAATTCTTTCATAGTTGGGTTTTGGTGGACCTAAATTGAATTAAGAAATGCTTTCTATGTATAAAGCATAAGTTTTACTATAATCATAGCAAAATCATGACATTGGGAAATTAGAACATTTTTCATCACCTAATGCTTTCAAATTTTAGTTGATATTGAGTAGATGACTGATTTTGACATGGCTAAATAGATCAGCAGCACTAAGCCTTGTTTGCCTAACCACTGCTTGAAAATCTTAAAGCATAATTATTGCCATGAAATTTTCATAATCTGATTGACTTTGGTGCTTCTTAACATTAAAACTACCAATTTACATATGTAATCATTATGATGATTGAAAACTTTTTTCTGATGTGTGGCATCCAAGGTCAAAGGTACTTTGCCTAATCACCTCTGAAATTTGGAAATGAGTCAGATTGATTCAGCTGCAATATTGATTCCACATATATAATATGATTAAGACTTGAGAGTGCAATAGAGGAATATGACTGATGACATATGTTATCACAAATAAGAAGGTTTCTGATCAAATATATATGATGCAAATTACCTATATATGTTTGATTTTTTTTTTTATCAAATATATATATGTTTGATTTGAGAAGCAAAATTTCTAATAATTGGTATAAGCCTTTTAGTATCTAACAGTTACGTTGAATCATGTTTGATTTGAGAAGCAAAATTTCTAATTGATATAAGCCCTTTAGTATCTAACAGTTACGTAGAATCCCGATTAATTCGGAATTGAATAACTTATAGAATATGAGAATGAATATATGCCATTATCCCTGATGAAGAAGGGGTGAAATTATACTTCTGTTTTTTTTTTTTTTTCCATGAATTTGTTTGGATATATAATGTATTAAACCCTCGACCGGCCAAGCATTGTGGAACAAAAAAACTTGGTCCAAATTACTTGTAGAAACCTTGGACCTTTTAGTTGAGATCCATGTAATGTAAAACATGGGTTGAACAGGACCAAAGCTATGTCAATGATGTACTGTAAGTTGGGTCTAGTTAATTACTAGGTTTTTACCTTATCATTCTTAAATTGACTTCAATTTTATAAGATAAACATGATTCTAAGGCTTAGACATGCAATCATTTTATTGCTTATCAGGTTTGGGTTCTTCGGGTTCATCGAGCTCGGGTCATTTCGAATTCTTACTCTTGGTGTCAGGTTTTTATGAATTCGAATAAGTTTTCAGGTTGAGATTGAATTTGTTGCTTTTTGAATGGTAGTTAACTACAGTCAATGAAAAGAACTTGAATTTGTGATGGAAGTATGATGCAAAAATTTTCTCGCACGCGCTCTTGCACGTGTTGAGATTTTTTCTCTCTCTGAGACGGTTACTCGATCCTGAGTTTGCTCCTCGTTTCCCTTTGAGGATTTCTTGGGTTTCTTTGCGTCCTTTAGGTTCTTAGATCTGATTTCTTGATGACTTCTCATTGATTTCTCATGAAATCTTTCCTTCGTTTTGATCAGGATCGTGTTTTCCTTTTTGTTTTTGTTTTTGAGTCTTTTTCTTTGAGTCACCAGTAACTTTTCCTTTTCTTGGCCTCCGATTGTTTTTCTTTCGTTTTGTGTTTTTTTGATTTGTTTGTTTTTAGATTTTCTCTTTCGTTTCAGGATAGATCGTTTCTTAGATACCGCCATTGACAAGGGATACAGAATACTCGCACTCTTAGGTGGCAACCAGGGGGACCGATCGGTGGTTGTTTGTCTCACTTTTAATCGAAGAACAGCAACTTTGTAATTTCTGTGGAGGTATGGACGATCAGATCGAGATCGCACTTGAGGAAGCCAAAGAGGAGGTGGCGGCTGTGATGCGATTTGCCTTAATTGGGAAAATTGTTGCGGATCGGGCTTTAAACCGACGAGGTGTCCTCAATGTTTTGAGATCGATTTGGGGAACAAAGGACCTGGAGGATGCACGTGAATTGGGGAAGAATTTGTATGGATTAACTTTACGAACTAAGAAGGGGATGGATTTTGCTCTTAGTAATGGACCATGGTCGATCATTGGACACCATCTTATTCTGAAGCGGTGGGATATAACAAAAGCAGTAAATGAGATCGAGTTCAATGAGATCCAGTTTTGGATTCAGGTACACAATCTCCCTCTTGTTATGCAAACACTATCGAATGGTAGTAAAATTGGGAAAACAGTAGGTAAAGTGGTTGATATTGAAGATCCTTCATGGAATTTTGGAATAGGTAGGGGATTTCTGAGAATTAAAGTAGAAATGGATGTGGAAAAGCCTTTAATGGGAGGATTCTGGGTTCCTAAACATGATAATGAGAGAATGTGGTGTGATATAAAGTATGAAAGGTTGGCCGATTTCTGTTATAGTTGTGGTAGAATGGGACATACAGAAAAGAATTGTGGTTTTTCAGCTGATAGGGAGAATTTTGATGGTAGGCAGAAGTATGGTAGTTGGTTAAGAGCTGCCCCTCTAAGAGATAATGGTAGGGGAGATAGGGAATGGAAAAGGGAGGATGAACAAGGTGCTGAAATGATGAATTCTCAGAACTCAGCCAGGTTACTAAAGGAATGGAATGTGGAACAGTGGAGGTTCGTGGACAAGGAGGAGATGGGGGAGGTGAATAGTGGGATTGGGAAGGAGAGTGAAGGTCAGCCTTATGAGAAGGAGAACTGCTCTGTGGATAAAAGGAAGGAGAAGGGGAAAGCCAAAGTAGGTGAGGAAACTGTGAAGTCTCATTGTTAAAATAAAAACCCTGATAGCAATACTCAATCAGTTCCTACTCTTGTCAAAACTAGCATCATCTTCCAACATTTGTATGATTCACTTGAAAACAATCTTACCACTACTGATTCCCAGCCAACTCCTCATACTTCTTCTAACACTGCCCCTAACCCTTTAAACCAGAATTTACTAAGTAAACAGAACCCTAACTTGCCTAATCCAAACTTCTCAGAATTTCAAACCCCTACATCCTCTAACTCACTACTACCCGAAATCCAAATTTCTAAAGGGCTTAGTTTTACTAATTCTGAATACCATATATCTAAATCCCCAAATCCCTGCCAACTAAAGTGCCAAGACATTCAGATACCTATCCAGAATGTGCCAACACAACTGTCCCTGAAGCAACCTACTTCCTGCAATACAAAACAACTTCAACATTCACCCACATCCCCAGTTTCTTTGAATAATCTGAATTACAGTGTGCAATTTCCTGCAGAAGATGAGGAGGTAGGAGGAATAGAGGAAGGTAATGGAATCAACGAAGGGGAACATAATTTGGGAGTTTTGGTACCAGTTTTTCAACAACTAAACTTGAAAAGAGGGATCAATCTAGAGGATCGGGATTCTAGTGTTGATGGGCGATACAAAGCAAGGAAAGTGGATGCTAATGAGATGTTGTGGAAAGTATATGAGGTAAAAGAAACAGGTAGGGATAAAGAGTATGAAGGTAATATTGTGAAGCATAATTCTAAGGAAATGAAATCCTCAGAAGGAAAAGAGCAAGTCTTCAAAGAGAGAAAAGTCATTACCAAGCTGAGAAGGAGCAGGAGGAGGGTTTTGACTGAGATCCAAATACAGAAGAATTTTGAATTATATGAAGTTCCTGTGATTGGAGTTACTGAGGTGGAGAATGTTAGTCAAGAACAATGTCAATCAGAAGTAAGTACTGAAGGTTCGGGTGGCTGGCCTAAAGCAGCCACCAAGTCAATATGAGGTACATAGCTTGGAATTGTCAAGGCTTGGGGTCGGCCTTGACAATCAGTCACCTTCATGATTTGAGAAGGAAATACGACCCCCAGTTTCTGTTCTTAATGGAAACAAAAAATAAGGAAAAGAAACTGGAAGATGTTAGAAGAAAGATGAATATGGAAGGAAAAATTTATGTTGAACCTGAAGGGCTTAGTGGTGGGTTGGCGTTGTGGTGGGTTAGTGGCATGACTGTGGAGATTCTAGATGTTAATAAGAATTTAATAGATATTAGGATTGAAGATGATATACAGGGGATCAAATGTAGAATTAGTTGGGTTTATGGGCCTCCAAAGTTTGAAGACAGAAAAGTGATATGGGATTTGATAAAAAAACAAGGCTGAGGATTTTGATGGCCCTTGGATGATGCTAGGAGACTTTAATGATTTCTTGTATCATCATGAAAAAGAGGGAGGCCGAGAGAGAAATCCCAGAAAGATGAAGTGTTTCAAAGATATGCTGGAGAAGTGTGGACTTTTTTACCTTCCTTATAAAGGTCAAAAGTTTACATGGATGGACAAGAGGGAAAACTTGATTAAAGAACGCATTGATAGAGCAGTGGCAAATTTGAAGTGGATGGAAACCTTTGATAGGGCTCAAGTAGTGGTACTACCCATTGTCGGCTCTGATCACTCACCAATCTTTGTTGATTCTTGTTTTTGTGATAGGAAGTCTCCCAAGCAGTTTAAATTTGAGATAATATGGGATGAAAAAGAGGAATGTGAACAAATCATACGTGAAGGATGGAATACACCTGTTCAGGGATCCCATACATTCCAAGTTGTTCAGAAGCTTAAGAAATGTCGGAGATTACTAATTGGTTGGAGCAAAAAAGCGTTTCCTAACAACAAAAAGGTAGTGGAGGATTTGATGAAAGAAGTAGCAGCTATCCAAGATGCTGATGCCTCAGAGCAGTGCTGTATTAGAGTGGAGAAACTTATAAATGAAATCAAAGATGCTTGAATAGAGAAGAAAAATATTGGATGCAAAGATCTCGGGTAAAATGGCTGCAACATGGGGATAGTAATACAAAATTTTTCCATCAGAGTACTGTGGTTAGGAGACAAAACAATAAGATTATGAGAATCAAGGATGAGGAGGGAAGGTGGGTAGAGAAAGAAGATGACATCATGTTCACTTTCCAGAAGTTCTATGAAAAGCTGTTTGAAACAAATGGGAATACCAACTAGGGAAATATTCTTGAAGAGATCCCAAGATTAGTAAATGATGACATGAATAGGGAGCTTATCAGAGCTATTGAAGATGATGAAATTAGAGTGGCAGCCTATGAGTTGGGGGCTTTAAAAGCCCCTGGCCCTGACGGGTACAATGGTTGGTTCTATCAGAGATACTGGAATATCATTAGCAGTAGTGTCATTAAAGCTGTAAAAGGCTTCTTCACCAGTGGAACTATCCTCCGAGAAATAAATAGGACTAATGTCGTCCTGATTCCTAAAGTCAAGACTGCAGAGGATGTTGGACAGTTTCGGCCTATTGCTTGCTGCAATTTTTTATACAAAATTATTGCAAAAGTAATGGTCAATAGGTTAAAGCCTTATATGGAGATTCTCATCACTGAAAACCAGAGTGCTTTCATAACACAAAGGCAAATTCAAGATAACATTTTAGTGGCCAATGAGGTGTTTCACTACCTCAAATTGAAGAAGAAGGGCAGGAAAGCAGATATGGCCATTAAATTGGATATGAATAAGGCTTATGATCGCGTGGAATGGAAATTCCTAGAAGCTATTCTTCAAAAGATTGGATTTGATGACAAATGGGTCAGGTGGTTGATGGAGTGCGTTTCTTCTGTGTCCTACAGTATTTTTGTCAATGGTAAAGGGTCTAAAACCATCTATCCAAGTAGAGGTCTGAGGCAAGGGGATCCTTTATCCCCTTACCTTTTCCTTTTTGTCATAGATGTTTTATCTAGGATGCTTATTTCTGCTTCTGAGTCTGGAAAAGTAACTGGTATTAGAATGTCTAGGAATTGTCCTGTTGTTACTCACATTTTATTTGCAGATGATTCTTTGTTTTTCATGGCAGCTAACAAACAAAATGGAGAAGTGTTGGCTGACATTATGGAGAAATATAGCAGAGCTTCGGGACAGATGATTAATTTGCACAAGTCCAGAGTTGTTTTTAATGCCAATATTAGTGAAGATCAGAAAGGAGAAATGAAAAGGATTCTGCAAATAGAGGATGCACCTAATTCTGGGACTTACTTGGGCATCCCCTCATTTTGGGGCAAGACAAAGCGACATGCCATGAACTATGTTAAGGAGAAAGTGGTGAAGAAGCTGAGTAGTTGGAAACAGAAGTTACTCAATCAAGCTGGAAAAGAGGTACTCATTAAATCTGTTGCTACTGCTATTCCAATCTATACTATGCAGTGTTTTAAGATTCCTAGGACAGTCTGTGATGAAATTAATAGTGCAATGGCAAATTTCTTTTGGGGTCAAAATGAGGATGGTAACAAGATCCACTGGAAGTGTTGGAAATATCTCACTAGTCATAAATCTGTTGGGGGTATAGGATTTAGAGATCTGAATACTGTAAATACAGCATGTTTAGGGAAACAGGTATGGAGGCTCATGACTCATCAAGATGCTTTATGGGCAAAAATTTTGAAAGGAATCTATTTCCCAAACTCCACCATCGGGGAAGCTAGGAAAGGTGCTCGAGCCTCTTGGGCCTGGACTAGTATCTTGGAGGGGAGAGATTTTGTAAAAGACAATTGCCAATGGCTGATAAGAGGTGGACATACTGTAAATATCTGGACAGAAAAATGGATTGTTAAGCAAGGGAAGGTGGTTTTGAAAGATGGGATTGAAGGCATTGACCCTGAGTGGCAGCCCCAGAAGGTGGGAGACCTTTTAGACAGGGAGAATAATATATGGAGAACTGAATTGATTCAAGACAGAGTGACGGATCAGACTTGCAGAGCCATTCAGAATATGCCAATTAGCTATCAAGGAGGACAGGACAAAGTGATCTGGCCAGCTGAACGCAATGGGGAATATACAGTTAAAACAGGATACGCTGTTAAGAAATCCTTGGAGAACAGAAGTATACAGAAAAGCCCTTCAAGTTCACACAACATAGCTGAATCTACATGGAGGAAAATCTGGTCCATGAAGGTTCCCAAGAAGATTAGAAATTTCCTTTGGAGGGTATGTTCTAATTCTATTGCCACAAATTTTCTACTATGGAAGAGAAAGCTAAAAGGTAACCCCTGTTGTCCTTTTTGCGAAAATGTTGAAGAAACTCCTGAGCATGTTTTATTATTATGTCCTTGGACAAAATGTGTCTGGTTTGGGATTGCACTTGGATGTAGGATTGATAGAGAATCTGTCACTACTTTTGATAAATGGTATGAAAATATAGCCCTTGACAAAGGTTGCAAAAGAGAAAGTGATTACATCTATATAATGGTTGGGTATACATGCTGGAACATATGGAAAGAGAGGTGTAGAGCTATTTTTGAGCATAAAGAACCTGATCCAAGTAAGGTCCTTGATCAGATTAGAAGGGGCGTAGCTGAGAGTATGGATCTATTGAATATTGACAAGCTAGTGGATAATATTCAGAAGAGGAGGCAGCAGTGGGAACTACCTGAAGAGGGCTGGCTAAAAATGAACTGTGATGGTGCCTTCAAGGATGCTGAAGATGATAGTGGTATAGGTGTTGTGATAAGGAATGAAGACGCAAAGGTTGTGGCAGGGCTGAATAAGACAGTTAAAGTTAATTCGAGTCTCATGGCAGAAAGTTTAGCAGTACGAGAAGGACTAAAATTGGCAGTAAATTTGCATGTCCCAAAGCTCATGATTGAAGTGGATTCTCAAGTACTGGTCCGAAATCTCACTAACTATGAGAAGGGCGATTGGGAAATCGAGCCTATTGTTGAAGATATCAAGTCTCTCTTAGGAAATTTTGAAGATAGCAGGGTTAGATGGATCACAAGAGAGGCAAATCAACCAGCGGATTGGCTAGCTCAACAATCCAAAAGGAGGTTGAGCATAGAAAACTGGGTGAATAAACCCCCACTCTCCTTTGTCAATATTTTGAGTCGGGATGGTTTACCAACGCCACCTTCTGTTTAATATGGACCAGACCTAGGCCATTTATAGAGGGCTCTTTATGAGGCTATAACCTCTCACAGTGGTTTAGGTGTTTTTTCGACAGTCTTTCTGATTTTGTTGATCTCTTTCATGTACTGAACTTTGTTCTGTTTTGATTGATATTCAATGAAGTTATCCTTTTCGGCCAAAAAAAAAAACTACAGTCAATGAATGAAGACTGGTAATTGCAACCGTAACTGGCCTTTGTTACATGCAATGGAAAGTGAAGTACCGTCAAATTGCACCTGTAATTGAGTTATGGATAATTGTTCAAATAAGGATCTAATATTTAAAAAATGTTTAATTTAGGACCTATAGTTTAAAAAATATCAAATCAGGGTCCAATGTTACAAAATCGGCTCATTTGAGAGCCTCCCATCAACGTTAGGACCTAATATGACCTCTTAATTAAACCCATGCAATTGACAAAAGGCTCTTAATTGAACCGATTTTGCAAGATTTGAGCTTTTTTTTAACTATATATCTTAAATTGAACAGTTTTGCAAACATTGGACCCTTAAATGAGCATTTAGCCTTAATTTATGGAAAGTGAAGTTTCCTAAGCATGATTGTCGTTTATATTAGTCTTGAATTCCAAGCAGGCAGCAGCTGCCATTGTTGAATGAATGAATACACATCTAGAAAATTGCCATCTTAACAACCAAAACCAAAAAAATGGAAGATTATTGATGAACTTTTCAACCTACTCCATTAGCTTCTAAATAAAGTGATGCCATATATAGTGTGTAAATGGTTACGAGGAGCAATGTTATTTGCCGACTGCCATCGACACCTCAAATCATACACTTCTTGATTACTCCATCAATTTAATCAAACATACTAATCTTTGCCTAATTTTGGCATGTTTTCATTCATTAGCCAATGACATTTTTGCCTGATCATTCTTTCTTAAGTCAAAATATGGGGCAATGCCATCATTAAGATTGAAGAATCCCTGAACAAATCAAATAAATCTGATATGAAAGCTTATTTTAGGCCACTATCATATGAATATGATCTTCACCAAAATTTTTTCAAAAGGAAACAATTAAACAAATCTGTAAAAACTATATCAGGATAGCTGCATGTACTTCTCTAAGTTTCCAGAGCAATTTTTCATATAGTTTAGAGTTACATCTAATGAGAAATCAGATTCATCACCCATTTCCCAGTTCCCAAACACCATAATCGATCCACAAGCGTTTAAGGACATGATCCTGAATTACCCTTCAGGCTGTAAACTGCAGGAAATGAAAATGTCAGGTATGTCCAGTTCAACATCTCCATATCATACTCATTCATCATTTCCTATCAAAACTGTTTCCATATTACTATGCTTTGTTTGTTAATTGAATTGGCTCAGATTATGATACCTTCAATGAATCATAAAAGAGCTATGGCCTTGTATATATTGATATTAAGATAAAAAAGAAACAAAGAATATGTTATTCCCAAGCTAGCCTAGCCAGTTCAATGCATGTTTCTGCATCAGCATACCAGAGAAAGGGAACTACATATAGGATCGCATACGAGGTCTTACTAGAGACTGTGCCCCATCAACAAATATAGTTGTACCAGTCAAATACCGAGAACCATCACTGATTAAATAGATGACTGTTGAAGCCAGATCATTTTTAACATCCAGCCATCTGTGCAGTGGCATTGCTTCTTTGACCAATTTCTCTGCCTTGTCCTTTCCTACTGACATAGGATATTCGTCTTCTAAGTGTAAACCGCGAGCAATTGCATTAACCCTGATCTTGTGTTTTCCAATCTCAAGAGCCGATAGCTGATAACAGCAATGAAAGATGTCATTAAAAGGTGGAGATAGAAGGGAAGTCAAAATGGAAAATTGAAAGTCATTATATTCTGCATAGAAACAATTATGGATCTGAAAATGATCACCAAAGCAAAAGCCATAAGAAAACAGAGGGAACAAGTACCATTTCCCCCCCTGAACTTGTAGCGTTTGGACGTTTTGCCCCCTGAACTCTCAATTTTGGATGTTTTGCCCCCTTTCAAGCAATTAGGCCAACGGCACCGTCATGTCGCTGACGTGGCAATGCCATGTGGCACAAAATCCAACATGGCAATGCCACGTCATCGGTTTGGTCCTACGTGGCAATGCCACATCCTCTAGCCTAATCGTTTGAGAGGGGGCAAAACATCCAAAATTGAGAGTTTAGGGGGCAAAATGTCCAAAATTGAAATTTCAGAGGGCAAAACGTCCAAACGATACAAGTTCAGGGGGCAAAATGGGTATTAAGTCGAAAACAGAGCGGAATCTCGAATGTTTAAGGCAAGGTTCAACATGAGTTGTTATCTTTAGAACATTAACTAGCACAGCAAATTGTGGTAGCTGAGTGTAACTACATTAAGATAATATAAGTGAAGTCAAGGAATTTACTTACTCTAGCTAACTGCTGCACTCCTGCCATACATGAACCATATGCAGCAGCTCCTTGATAAAGTCCCCTTTCAGCGCCTTGCATTGTGGTCAAGAATACAATGGAACCGCCTGATTTATTGTCCCGCATCCTCCTGCCAACGGCTGTTAGCAGATACCATGCAGCCATGAAATTTATTTTTAGTATCTTTCTGAACTCTTCTTCAGCTAATTGCAGATGGTCTTGCATCTTTCCTGTTTCACAAAGTCAGGGTGGTCAGTTTTTCACCAACAACATTGCCATACACACCTAAAGGCAGTGAGCTAAGCAATAGAAGTTGACAGGAAACCAAGTGATTTTAAGACTGTTATAAATCAAATATTAATTCAATGTTGCACTCAGATCTTGAGTAAATTAAGAAAAAGAAAAAACAAGTTAAAGAGAAAAAAACAAAAATCAGAATTCAAAAAGAGCACATGTTTTTATCATTTCCTCTGTTTAAGGTTCCCCCTTTTCTTCCCAAAACATTCCTAGGTATAATTTATAAACATATGGTCTACATCATATCTAGCCTTCACTAAACAAAACATTCTCTATTAAATAATTGTTAGACATGTGCTGCAAATCATTACCAATGCACACCTTGAAGTTGCAACCCAACTTATACATAAGTACATATACTATGGACAAATTTAAGGTTGTTAGCGACGCAGGTCCACGAATTAACAAAGTTTCTGAATGCATCCAAATGATGTTATATCCTAAGAATCTCAAATTATTAAATTTTAGTGTTTTAACAAAGATTGTGTGTTCCCATCGGTCAATCAACAGTTCAACACGGAAAGCATTGCAGGGAGAGCACATATATATGCATAATATACCAATATACTACAAATTGCCCCATATATCAGAAAACAAGATTTGGAAACTTTCTCAGGCACCAAAACCCAGAAATGGAAATTGATAAATTCAAGTTTCGATTGGTGACATATCAGTAGAGTTATGATTCATGAACAATATTTATAGCAAATAATTGACATGAAAATAGAGTCAATACCTTCATAAGCAGAACAGTGAACAAGAGCATCCAAATGACCAAAAACTTTCCATGCTTTATCCACTGCCTCATCAAAAGCTGCTTGTCTTTCCTCTTCCATATCCAATCCAACCACCTCTATTTGGACCACATTGTTTGTTGAATCCATTATCTTCTGTCTCGCACTTCTTAAACAGCACTCATTTCCCATCAAAACCAACCTAATCCCATTCCCAGTAGATTTTTCTTTAAGTTAAAACTTTCCCAGAAATGAAAATCAGAAACAATTGTGGTGCATAATAAAAAGCAAATGATCAAACAAGTAAAGGGTAGTGAGTTTTAGATAAATCAGAAAATAAGGAATAAAAATAGAAAAAAGAAAGAAACTTGAACTTTGAAGAATCTGCCATTTTTTTTCTCTGCATTCCTATCAGATATTGTTTGGTAAGAAAATGAGAGAAAAAGAGAGATGGCCAAGAATTTCCCAGACTCCAGTTTTCTGGGAAACCAAACAAAAATGCAGAAATACATAATAAACCCAGAAAAGAAGTAAGAATCTTTAACCTGCAACCACGTTGGGCTAAATGCAAAGCAATGTTCACTGAGATCTCATCTCCATTTGAAGTGATCAACACTTTCTTTGCTTGATTTTCCATTAATATCTGTCTCAATCAACCAAAAAAAAGACCCAGAAAACATCAAAAACCAAAAAAATCAAACAGAACCCAGAATGAAAACCAGAGCTTTGAAATGAAAAAAGAAGTCTTTTTTTTTTTCTCACCTACCTATATTCCCAACTGCTGAAATGAATCAAAGCTAGAGCCTTGGAGTAGGCAATAGTATTAATGAAAGTAGCTTGTTATAAATGGTGGCTGCCTTTTATATGAGAAATAAATGATCTTTATGAGTGTTTGTTGTGAGAACAGAGATGGTATCGAATCGAAACAGTTGGGTGGGAACCAATTTAACCAAGAATCCAAAGAAAAAGAGCAAATCCTTACTTTACTTTCGAGTTTTGTTGCCTTTTTGCCTGCAAATTGCAAAAGCTTCTGCTGACACATATTTAAACTCTTCCTCCATATCTGTTGAGTTTCTTAGAAACCATGCTTTTAACAACCCTCCACGTGTCTATACTTGGAGTATGATTATTTGTGGTTCACACTTTACAGTTTACGCTCTTAACCATTCCTACTAAGTAATTAAGAGATATTAATGACCCATTTTACCGTCACGTCGGTTTTTGTCAAATGAAAGTCTGAGTTTGAATTTTGTGAACCAAGAAATTTAACAGAAGATTCAATAAGACTCAACTTTGTATTAATCGAAATTTAGTATGATTACCCGTGGATATAGTTCGTACCAAAGAAAGATGGTCTCATTCTACTATAATTTGTGACATTAATTAATCGAAAAAATATATAGCAGTTATATTAGGTAACTTTAAATGGCTTTTATATTGATCCTTTGAAAATTTCAAATATATACTACAACTTTCTATATTATTTTTTATTTTGGGAAGATAATTGGTATAATAATTGGTGATAGAATCACCTTATAGAGCTGCGTTTAGTAGAGCGGTGTGGTAGTAGTGCGATTGACACTATTTAACAACTGTACAGATGAAATTACACTGTACAAATTAGATTAGGTACTGTACATATGAGATTATTAAAGCAGCGATTGCAACGGAGTTTACACTTAACCTCTGTTTGGTCCCAAAATGGTGGTGAAACGGTTACAGATACACGAGTAGAGTCAAGAAATTGAAATTGTCATGTAAGAATGTACATTCAAGCATCACTTTTTCCCTCTCATAAACCAACAAAATAATAATGGCTAATTCTTTTTATATCAATAAGGACCATCCGAGGCATTCATATCTTTTAACTTATAAGCTAGTGTTACACCTTTAAAAAGATGTCGTGTAAGCTCTATAATGAACTGACCTGACTCAAACATATGATTAATCTGAATATTAAAAAGTAAAGGTAGTTGTGTAAGAAAGTATGTTTGAGTTTCGTTCCTTTCCCATCTCTTATTGTAAACCAACAAATTAAAATAAGGCCATTCCAGAGGTTACACTTCTCAATATGGTACCCAAAGAATCACAAAATGTATTTGGACAAAAGCTTTCTTCACGTATGATGCCAAAAAAAAAAAGTTTTCTTCACGTAAAGTGTAAATGACAACACAAAAAAAAAACCAATCACAAACTCTTGACCTTTGGAATTTATCAACGTCAATAATTCAAGCAGCCATTGCCTTGAAATGTTGTTTGAATCAAGTAATAATACAATTGGCTGCTTATAAAGTATAGTTATAAGACTAGGTGGTGGCTATAAAGCAAATGAGTGTGACCACTAATTTGTTTATAAATTACTATTAGTATAGTTTATTTGATTCCCCAACTTGTAAAATAAGGTATTTTGAATTGGATTTTGAAGAGAATGGAAACTTCATACTAAATTTTTGGTTGGTAGATTAGTTATTATTGGTTCACATTCCATATGGTATTTATTTATTGAATAAAAAATTGTAATTGCTAGAATCGACGACCAGACCAAGCCATGATTCTTACTTTGTCGTCTTTGAGCAAAAGCCAAAGAAGAAAAAGATAGTGGAAATGTTTTGTCCATGTCTCCACCAGTCAAATGTATTTTTGAGGGGAATGGGAATTGGGAAGTTTTTTTTTAGTAAGCATTTGTAAAATCTCAATTACAATCGGAATAAATTTTTATATGTCCAAACATCTAAATGAGAAATCAATCCAAATTAAGAAACTATCATAAATAAACTATCTACCTACCAAATACACAAATAAACAAATTACAAACCAAACTCACATTCCGTGAGACTTGAACCCAATCAAACTCAATTTCATGAGACTTGAATCCAGGACCTCACGATCCAGGCACGATACACCTACCAGTTGAGTTAACAACTCGGGTATGGGAATTGGAAAGTTTTCCTTACCCTTCTTCCATTTTTCCATGAGACTTTCCTTTCCTCTATTATTATTACTTGACTTAGGAAAAAAAAAATGAGCCCACTTTTTTGTTGATTCTAAAGTTACATAAATTTTTTATAAATGGAAGCAAAATGCCAAACATTAAAACCTAAACAAAAAGAATTTCCTTTGTTCATAGAGATATATTCATGGTTAATGCTTTTCATATGATCAAGTTAAAAGTTTGATTTTTTTTTTCTCATATTGATTTGGACGTATCAAACATGTCAATTCTGATGGCCAAAAAAAAAAAAGTCAATTCTCATTCTCTATTGTGTGTTTCTTGAGTTTGGTGATTGGTGTACTTTGCACTTTACACACGGTTGCAAATAATCCTCGATCCCATGACCTCGAAATAATCCTCAAAATATTGCTTTTTATTTGCATTAAATCCAAATTAATTATGCATGGAGATGTCAATTTAATTGGCCCGGAATAGCCAATTATCCGGCCCCATCCAATCAGCATCGTTATGGGCAATTTAAGGCTTAGACTAGTAGGCAGGATTTTTTTATTTGGAAAATTATCCCATATATAGTAGTGTTTTTTTATACAAAAGTAGAAACTAAAGAAATAAAGCAGCTACTACGGTCTTATAATGCCAATTCCAACTCTATCTTCATGAAGCAGAGAAAGAATTTGATGAGACGGTTCAATGCACTTCGTAACCCCATAATCTGCCTCATGTGCTAACATCGTCATGCAGTCTGCACATCGATTGGCCTCTCGGTAAATATGTTGTATCTCCACAATCCAATTTCCCTTAATCAGCTCTGAACAGTCATGAACTAGAGTAAAACAAGGATGAGTATCAACTATGGGATTCGTCAGAAAATGTATCACCACTGCAGCATCTAATTCCACTACTAACGGTGCACAACCCCCTTCCTTCGCAAGTATTAAGCCTTGTCTAACACCCCATAATTCAGCCTCCAAACTGCTTGTGACACCAATATTCACCATAAATCTCATATATAGTAGTGTTTAGCATATTGCATAGGGTTAAAAAATTGATATGTGTCTACTTACATATTTAATAAATTATTATAGAAAATGATATGTCTCAATTTTTCAAACCAACTTAAACCCCTTAAATCCCTCCTGTATAGTCTGCTAAACATTATCGGATGAAACGTAGATGAAATAATTTTCCTTATGTTTTTAACATTTTGCTTGTGTTTCTAGTTCTGCCAATAAAAAGAAAAATTGTGTTGGAACTATAAAATATTGTCAAAAGATTTGACAAAAGAATTCATCAAACATTTTAAATTGATCCAAAATTTAATTTTAATACTCCTAACACAATATAGATATTATCCTTACAAATTGAACGAATATTTTTCTTATCTTCTAGCATGGAATAACACTTGTCCCTACTAAATTTATATATAACTAACTTTTAATTATTAGATGTAAAACTTAGATGCCTTAGGTTCTTATAGTGTGTGTGTGTGTGTTAAAAATGAAGAATTGAATAGAATTATTTGATCTATATAGAGATCATTAATGGAGAGAATGAATGTGGGGTCTTTTGGGTCATTGTTTCAAAGCTATGAATGCTTTATAATAATTATATATATCTATCTATGTATATGGAAAAAATGAAATTGATTTACACATAAAACTTGACCTAACACATTAAGTAATTCGATAAAGACAAAGCATTTGTTCTCAATTCTGACTTTTTAATAACCTCCCCCATATATTAGATTTTTTTTAGGAAGACATATTAGATTTTGATAAATTCGAAAACAAATTTCTATATTGAAATCTCGAATAATCTACAAGATTTGGTTGGTGATATATTAGGCTAATCCTTTGCAAAATTAGCAATGAGAGGTGGTCCAAATTTGTGTTGCGATTAATCAAGCCTAAAAGAACAAATAAGAACAAGAAGATTTATGTGGTTTGATCAATTTGATCTACGTCCACGGATAGAGAGAGATTCTTATTAATTTTGGGAGAAAACGATATAACTCAAGAATACAAGATATCGACCCTTTATATAAACATAGGGTATTTAGTTTATATCTTGACTAGGACAACTAATCCATACCGCCGGGGGCTTCGATCACAGACCTCCAGGAAAAATCCACAAAATTCGTAACTCCAAAAATATCGGGTCGGGTCACAATTCGGACCGGGTTAACAAGAATTCCAGGCACAAATAACAGTTTGCTATCTAAAAAAAAGAAAATAAAAAAAAATTAAAAGAGAGAGAAGAAGAAGAAGAAGAAGAAAATAATACAGTGGACCTAACCTGGGATCTTGCAAAATTGGGCTTACTAGGTGGCCCAATATTTCTCATTATATTGCAAAAGGCCCAATTGAAACCGGACCTATATCCAGTTATCCACCAAAAAGAAGGGGAAAAAAAAAGAAAAACTTTCATTCATCCGAAGACCGCTTGAACTTCCGCCACCGGCCGCCGCATTCCTCCATCTCTACCGTTTTTTGATAATCTGAAAATTGACTTTTAGTCTTAATTACTCAAAATTGACCACAACGAGCATGGCGGCTTCTGTTTTCTCGGCTTCCTCTTTGTTTGGCTCGAGAATTACCGAACCATTAACCTTAATCTCCTCGAAATCACGCTCCTCGTAAGCTTCTTAATCAGCTTAATAACACTAATCTCTTCTTTATGATGATTTTTATAAGGACTTGGTTTAAAGTTCAAAGTTTTTTTTGCAGGTTGAACTTCAAAAGAACTCCATGTTTTAGAATCTCGTGTGATTACTCTTGCTTGGAAGTGAGTACTTTTACTTGAATTTAAAGTTAATGGTTTTTAAGGAATTAAATGTTTCTTTGTCGCTGTTTTGGTTCTTGCTGTTTTTATTAATAATTGAATACGTAGCTTGAACATGTTTGGGGGAATGTAGTTAGTGACTACTACGACTAATTTTCTATTTATAGCAGTTTGTTTGGCGTTTCCTTTTTCATTATTGTTTGGATTATTTGTTTTGATTGAATGGTAACATTGAAAGTGATGGAATCTGCTGAAATGCTGTAATTTTTGTCATTTCAAGGTTAAGATTGTTTTAGTTGAATGGTAAGCTAGGAAGCATTGGAATTTGCTGAAATGCTGTAATCTTTTGTCATTTGAAGGTTAAGGATGTTTATTATCGACCTCCTGGGACGCAGATTAATCTTTTAAATGGAGTTAGCTTTTCACTTCCAGAGAAAAGGTAAAAGCTTTCGTTTTGAGTTAATTAGTTGTGCCAATTGACTACTCTTAGAATTTGTCATCTTCAAAAACATCATGGGTGAATGATGGGCACTGGAATTTTCTGTCACACATTCTATTTGTATCTACTAATTAAACTACCTGGAAGCAGACATTAAGTCATCATATGATAGATTGTTTTTGCATCTTGAAAATGACTTTCTTGTGTGCATTGCTGCAGTTTTGGCTTAATTTTTGGACAGAGCGGAAGTGGGAAAACTACTCTCTTGCAGGTCTACCATATATAATTCTTCAGTCTGTACTTCACATTTGTTATAATGTACCTTGTAAATGTTCTTGTTTTTCTTTCTCCTTTCAGCTACTTGCAGGGTTAAGCAAACCAACATCAGGTTCTATCTATATCCAGAAATACTCAAATGAAGGCAAACCAAATCAACCTCCGGAATCATTAGTTCCAGAAAGAGTTGGTATTGTCTTCCAGTTCCCAGAGAGGTATTCAATGTCAATTGAAAATTTCTGTTTGTCTTCTTTTGTTTCATATATTTTGGATCACTTGATAGCTGCATTATTTTAATATTTCTCCATGCCCTCTAGGTCTTCTTTTGCATGTTTGATGGACATTTTAAAGTTTTGCTAAGTAGTTATGTTTGTAGAATCTTTCATTTATTGCATTATATATGTTCTTTTGCAGTTCTATATGATGGAAACTCACTTCTGTTATCACTGCAATATTTTACTGCCGTTTGAGGAACATGGCTCCATTTTATCCTTTTTTCTTTTTTTAATTTCCTTAGTCCTTAGGACCAAGTAGTATTTTGCATCCATCTTCCTTATTAGGAGCAAGTTGTATTATGCATCCATGTGCCTTGATAAATTCTGAGCAATAATGTATTGAATGTTGCTGGATAGGTATTTTGTGGCAGACACTGTGCTTGATGAAATCACATTTGGCTGGCCAAAGCAAAAGGGTGGGCTTCAATTGAAGGAGCAGCTTGTATTAAATCTCCAAAGAGCTTTTAACTGGGTATTCATGCTCTTAGCAATATTTATCTACTTCTAGAACATTTTATAGCGGTTATTGGTTCTGAAAGTATTCATCTCTGTCAAACCTAAGATAGTTACATTAAATAATGCTGTTTAGGTTGGATTGAATGGGATCTCCTTGGATAAAGATCCTCACTCGTTGAGTGGTGGCTACAAACGTCGACTTGCTCTTGCAATTCAATTAGTAAGGACCCACTAACTGATTTTCTGCAGTCAAATCTTGTAAAAGATTGAGATGACTTTGATGCCAATTATTGTATGCTTATTTATATTTATATTACAACATTTTTTTTTCTGGCCACTAAAGGTTATTTATTTTTTTCCCTGGACTGAAGGCACAAGTCCCTGACTTATTGATATTGGATGAGCCTCTTGCTGGTCTTGGTATGCATTGCTTTTTCTACGCAGTTTTCTAGCATTTCTGGTTACCTTCTGTTTGACATTATAGCTTTAGAAACTCGAGGTCCTTTATAGAGCATGACTGATGATCATTCTAGTGATCTTAAGCTCTGTCCTACTGGAGTGCTTTCACAAACATTTTGCTCTTGCCAGCAAATATATATGAGCTGAAAGCAGCATGTTGCTCTGTAGTGGGCTTTGACATGACCTAAGTAGTAAATAGTTAGTTTAAGCTACCTTCTAAATGTTATAATGACTTATGTTATTGCAAGTCAGATTGGAAGGCACGTGCAGATGTTGTAAAGCTGTTGAAGCATCTGAAGAAAGAATTAACTATTCTTGTTGTTAGTCATGATCTCAAGTAAGTTTTATCTTTTGATTTCCTGTTCTATTTTATTTCTATAACTATGTTATGATCAAAAGTTTATCTTAATTAGGCATGAGAAAGTGAATTTATGTTTTTTTCTTTTTGGTAATTATGACTATCTGATGAACCTATTCAAAGAACTAATAGGAAGTCTTTGTGAAAATGTTCAACAAAAGTTTTTCCCTCGCATCTCCATGACTCCATCAGAAAAATACACTATTACTTATAAAAGTAAATAGGTGAAGATATGGGTGGTTTCCTCATGGATTATTGAAACTATGTGTTCCAGCATGATTAGACCTATCAACCTTAATCTATGACAAAACATTTTAGTTTCTTGTTTCAAATGACCCGTTATGTTAGATATGGCAGTTCCCTATTCTTGATATGAGAGTACCTGTATTATTTGTGCGTTTTGAAAAATAAAATGGGGAAGAACGTGTTAGTTGTAAAAAAATTTTGTACGTTTCAAAACTGTGTTTCCCATCTGTACATGCACTAGTTTAATTGCTTTAATAATTGTGGATTATGGAGCTGGTACTCACTGGTGTTTTGATGCAACTATTCATGGGGAGAAGTGTCTTACATGTATAATCTTTCAGCATTCTTGTCAATTGTATGCCTTGGCATCATGTACATAAATGGGAAGAACTGGGTAAACCTCCATGGCCTCAATTTCAATGTTGGCTTCTGATTATTCTTTTATTATACTGAGTAGTCCAATGGCAATTATAACTTAGTTGAACCGAACTGATCTGTGTACCTATCCCTTTTATATTCTCATAGATGAGACCCAAGACCCATTAACTTGAACTTTGTTGTTTTGGATTTTCCTATGTTTGCTTTTTTTTTTTTGGATAGTTTCAGCTTATGAAGCATTTTGGTTTATCTTTCAGAGAGCTAGAAGATTTAGTCGATCGATCTTGGAGGATGGAAATGGGTGGAGTTTTGACGGAAGAGTGCTTACCTAGTACTGGTTTAGTTTAGGACATTGCCTGCTGCATCAACATTTCTCCATTGAGGTTTGATAATCCTTGTATCTCTTTCCCAAGTCTTCAGAGTGAATTCACTTGTTGTTGCAGCCCAATTATGGATGTATTTGAAGTGCTTTGTTTTTGGACACCAGAATATTCGCAACACTTGATTGAGACTTACAAGTGATCATAAACCCATCTTTAGATTTGGAAGCTAGTAGACTACAAGAAACTAAGTGCACAACTTTATTATCACACACTGGAGGATAAGACGGATTCCCCCTAATAGTCTTCTTCTTCAATTGAGTTCATCACTACTCACTCGCAAACATATTACAACAAAGCTGATATTAAAGGCATAAGATTTGGTAGTCTTATGTGAAGGATGAAAACTATTAATAAGCATTTGTTGCAGTTTCTTCACTAGAGCTCCAACACCAAGTCTACAATGGCAACAGAAGAAGATGGTCAGTCATATATATCTAGAAAAATCTAAACTAACAACTCAACTACTTGATTGCAAAGCTCAATACAGTCCATATTGCTATTGTCTATATAGTATGGCATGTTTATGTTTCTGTCAAAAATTTTGCCTATTCAAATGTCAATTGTGAATGCAATAACAGTGTAATAAAGGTTTGTTGTATTATGTATGTTTTGTTTCAAGAAAATAGTTTCCCTGCAGCTTTCTGATATTGATGCGTAATTCATTAGTTTCTTTCACTTTCTTATAGAATTTAGACAAAAAAATTTTAGAGCTTTTTGTGTCTGGGTGGGTTTGGGAGGGGCATAATACTTACAGTCTGCATCTGTTTTAATCCAGTGCTCCCCATTTGCAGTTGCAGTAAAGCCGTTAAGCTGGTATAGAGGCAGTTTTGAGATGGTCTTGTAATTTTGTATCCCTTCCTTTGCCCTTGATCCCAGTGGAAACAACCTGTTGTCTTTGTTGTGGTGCATCTGCTTCCCATCCTCACGATAGTCACCATTGTAGTGGGGAGCATCATTCATCTTGTTCATATGCAACAACTGTTTAGACTCTTTTTCAGCTATGGAGCTTTCAGGATGGATTTTTCTGTGGAATAGTTTTATGACCTGCAAATCACACCACTTGAAAATTAAAACTAATGCTGTCCTGCTGAAAAACTTTTATCCCATTCATTAGAACAATCACTCCATAGGACCATGCATTTAAAACTTAAAACATAATTACTATCTAATAAAAGATTTTTGCGAAGGTTTCTGAAAAGCCTAATAAACCATCTAATTTCCTAGATCTGCTGTCTCTATGATATAAATGGTGAAATTTGAGAATAGAGTAAAAGAACCTTTTCCCTTTTTGAGTACATTAATACTGGAACCTCCCAAATAGTGACAACTGCAATTATGTATTTATTTGGTGTTCTGTTTAAGAAAAGTGTTGTAGAAGGGTAGAAAGAAGTAAAACAAATATAATTGCAAAATGAAAACGGCAAGGGAGAATGAGACTTATTGCTTGACATTTTAATTGCCAGGAAAGAGATTAAGTGCTTAGAGTGTTGGGATTATGATTCTATTTAGAGGAACTTGCAAATTACCAAATACTGAAAGGGGTCTTAATGTGTAATGTTGGAATGAGTTTAATTTCACTTTTATACTAGTTCACTTTACATTTCAGAAAAGGAATGCTTGGCTATAATAATAAGATATATATGCTTGACTCTAACAGCAGTTCTTTAATTTGGCTTTTTTTCCTCTCGAAATTCTTTAATTTGGCTTATTTGATATTTAAATTAAAACAGTTAGAGATGTTGATTTCTGGCTTCTTTTATTTATTTATGTGGAAACTTACAGCTATACATATAGGGAATGGTAATTGGCAGCACCAGTACAGGTATGTGATGTTGTGTGGAAAAAGGGCAATACCCAAATCCTCCCTGCCGGCTGCCAGTATAATATACTTGTGGTAAGTATTTCTAATCTGATGCAGACTCTCCTGGAACATGTGTACCTATTGAGTATGTTTTATTACTACAAAAGATCATGTGTTGACTTCTAGCCTATTGGACTCAAATGATCTGACCTGGCCATGTTGACTCCTTGTTCAATTAATGGTTTATTATCTAAGGCTTGAGGAAATGGCACAGATGATTTCATACTTTCTAGGCTGCTACTGACACCATTTCTAATTGTTGTTAACTTTATGGACCAGCTTCGATACCACAAAATATATGTGGTTTCGGAAGGTGGGATACCACCATTAGATTTTGCATTTGAGGTCCTTATTCTTTAACAGGGAGAGGGATGAAATATGTGCACATGCTTATAAAATTGTAAGAAAATCTAGCCCCAGAAGACTCACCTTTTGGAGTTTTTTCTTGGTTGAAACAGAATTAGTTTCCTTAGGAGAACAGGTAGAGGTAGCGACCCCTGAAGAAGTTTGAAGCTTTTTCAGAATCCTCTTGAGTAGATGTTTGACAGGTTTATTTGTTTGCTTGGTCTGCATCTCCTCTTTCCCACATTTTTCCATAGGACTCTCTTCTGCAATTTTTGTCCTGTAGAACAGTTCTGCAAGTGATGCCTTTTCCTTCTTCACCTCAAATATTGTTTCTGGAAGTTCAATCGAAGACCCAAACAGATATCCTTGGAGTGGGCATACAATTGTCTTCCCACACTCTTGAGCATTGCCTTCTTGCATTGGCTTACCACTAAGTGTAATTGTGCTAACCTGACTGTTCCTTCTTGATGATTCATTCGAACCATGTTCTTCAGCTTCAGCCTCCAGGAATTTCTCCAGTTCATCATTGATGAGCTTCAAATCATTTTCTGTCACCTCTGTTTTTTCCTCATTTGTATTCTCCAAAGACATGGTAAATGTTGGTGTTACAGGCTCACTGATAATCGTTTCGGAGCCCAGAGTTCCAATGGTGAGAAAGCCATGAAATAGCCCTGAGATGACGGTAGATGCTTCATCTTCGAAGTTGTCTTCTAGTCCCTTGGCTTCAAATTCTGTGAAGGAGTTCTCACTTTCTTGCTGGGACTCGGTTGAATATCTGGATGCATATCCGTAGCCAGAGGCTGATTTTGGATGGGAGTCTTGATCATTGCGGGATGAGTGAGCCGACAGACAAGTGCAGTAGTTCCCTGAAATCAGAATTCAAAGATTAGGACGTCAGACACAGTTACATAATAAGGGCTTCATGCTGTGCTTAAGCAATGCTTATCAATATTCCTTTTCAGCACTTTAAGGGTAATGTGGACCTATGCAGCGGCTGCCCTGCCCTTAGTGGTGAACTTGGTTGTACTGAGAGTGACTAATTCCAGTAGTTGTTTTAATGTGCTTAGATTAATCAAAGTAGCCCTGAGACCATGAAGATTTGTGGCCCCAGCTCATAAATTGGCCGATTTAATAGAAAATCTGAAAAGCAAGATGATTCTGACTCTCAGCTACATGGCCATAAATACCTAGTTTTTATTATCAACCATTTCTGCATTTGACCTCTATTTTAAGCTTATAATCTATCTGTTTTGATATTTAACTGACTTGATGGGCTGAGTTCTACTTCGCCTAGTGGCTATTGCTTCATTTCATGCTGAGCAGGTAAGTTGATTATCGTATTCAACTGCTCTGATCCAATAATGATTTTCCTGTGACTTATATCTTGGGGATTGTTTATAGAAATGAATGAGAGAGGCTAGAATACCAATTGTGAAATCCTTGAAAGGCTCAATATTACTTTGCCGTAACTTATGCTGCATCCATCCTAGTAGCTGCAATGACAATAATTAGAGGGTGAGCTTAGCAGGATTTGAAGCAGTTATGCTAGTGTAGAATCTAGTATAGTGAAGACTTACCTTCATTTTGTTCTTTCTATGAAGAGCTTGATGTCAGAATGCTTTGGTTTTCATAGGAGGCACGTAAAGAGAGATTTCGAAGAACAAGAGAAATGGGACTTGAAGGGTGAGATGGGATTTGTTAAAGAGCAAAACATCCAGGCTCTTCGTGTCATGACTACTAACACGTAATTATGCAAGCGATTGCTAGAAGGGTCGTAGCAGATGTGAGTAGAGAGAAACAAGTAGAAAGATACAAGATTTTGGTTGGCTGTTCTCTGTCACGTTCAAATCAAGTTGGCAAATTGGAGAGTGGTTCGTAGACCCTTGATTTCATGGTATTACATTTGTCGTCCATTACATGCATTGTTGGAGTAGGTGCATGGCAGTTTGAATGCATGCAAGATTAGACTAGCCATTGATCAACGTCTGTTATTGATTTTTGATATAGATGAGTCTATCATATCTGTCATAAATCATAGAATATTATTTATTGAGAAGCATGCAAATATATTCATAGGCAAATGGACACATTTGATCAATGAGGCCACACATCTGACTGCAATCAGATCCCGTGTACACGTTCACTTCTGTCTGTGTAGACTAATTTCTTAGTGTACACTACATGTACAATTATTTTACGAGGTATTTGGGGTATGGGCGGTGCCACCATTACTGGTAGGACAATAGACATTTTGGTTGAATGCTGTCACTGTCAGGTGGAAATATACATCAAGGACTCCATGAGGACCGGATAATTTACTAAACTTTATGGTAGGACATACTTCAGGTATCTACCTCGAAAAGGTCCTCATCTATTGTACTAGTTCCACTGTGGTTTTCCCTGCTAAAATATCTAAGTTATCTATGTGCTGCGCATTGCAATTATTGGGTTCTCAGTTGTAATACACGCTGCTTGGTTTTCTTCCCTATTGTTATCTGCATTTTGGGTTTGATGTGCTTGTTTGAATTTTGAGATGACCGGTTGTTAGGAGTGTGTAGCATAGTATTTCTGTATTCTACCAGCATTTTAGTTTGCCCCCCCATCTCCCCCCTTCCTTATTCCTAAGAGTCCTTGGTGAAATCAGCATTAATGTTTGACTGAACGCTTAGTGCTTATATGTATTACTTGTCCCTCTTTCTCTTATAAACACACCCACAGAAGAACATGAAAGAAAAAAAAGAGTGAAACATATGTGCATGTATTTACATGATTTTTTTCTCTCAAGAAATAGTTCTTTTAAGACGTATGTTTTTTCTTCTTCTGTTTTATTTCCAAAAATTCTTTCTAGTTTTCATACTCTTGGATCAAAATGAAAATATGGGCATCTCATATGGGACCTAAGAAGAGGCATGTTTCTCTTTAATTTCTATTTCTTCCTTTCCTTATTGCGAATGATCCGGTAATTCAGATCTATTGCAGCTTCCATATATTGAAAAACTCTGCTTAGCCATGCAGTGATGTCATCATAGTTGTTGTTGAACCCACGGTTGGTGATTCTTATTATGAAGTTGGACTTGATGCAGGTTTGATAATAACATCTTTTTGGCAATTGGAGAGCTTTCCTGCTGCATGGATGATTTTTTGATCAATAAAGGTGCCACTCAGACAGGGTTGCTGGCTCTAATACATCAACATACCCCACAAGCATCTTGAAAGTTAGAGTCAGCCGAGGAGAAAAATGTTGTAAGCATACATCCAAAAGCCACCCCAATGCCTTCAACTCAAAACCCCTCCATCTGCACACCGAGTAACTTTATTGTCATGTGTCTGCATATCATTGTTTAATCTTGTTGAATACATAGCTTCAATCATATCCTCTAATTCCTTAACAGTGCAAATTGCAGGGATGATTTAACTCGCCCACTTCTATATGCTTCAATCATATTCTGGTTACTTCCTAACAGTAGCAATTGCAGGGCTAAATAACTTGCACGTAGATTTGATGACAACTAAACACTGTTGTTATAGAGTCTTCAGAAATGAAAATTGGAAAGACATGACATGTTGCTCTTATAGCTAGTTATGTAAAAACTGCATTATTGCCACAGTTCTCTTTGTTGAGTATGATTGGTTGTGCCTTGTAATGATTCATTTGCATGGGTAGAATTAATATCAAAGAAGTACAAACATCAATGTTGAGTAACATGATCAAAATTATGTGAAAGAACATAGTTGCTACTCTGTTTGGAAGTTATATTCAATCATTTCGAGCAATTGCTGTCATGTTAATGTACTAAGAATTATTCTTTCTGGAACTCAACATGTGGAGTGTGTAATGAAGTAACACTAGCAAAATCTTACTAGGGTTTATTTAGGGTTAGTTTAGAACTTTCTTATAAGAGTACTCAACTTCTATATTAGGTTGTACTTACTATAAATACTAGTTAGTGTTTTTGGTTGTTAGTTGTTGAAATCATCCTTTATATCCTTATAACTACTCTTCTCTCTTTAGCTCTCTTCCCATATCTCTACTCTTTTTTCTGCTTCACTTTCAATTCTGTTTCTCACACTGTGCATCTCCATTTCATTTTTGGAGTTTCTCTTCTATTTTCTTCCTCTTTCAACTGTGTTAAAACTTGCATGACTTGTTATCTTTCCTTCATTTGATGAAAATTCTATTGTATTTATAATATGTGTAAGGCCTTCCATTTTCCTCCCATCATTCCAAAAGATTCTATTTCTACAAATGTAGATTTGGAAAGATTTCATTAGATGTAAGATTGAACAATTAACTTCTTTTACTGTTAGACTAGTCAAGTACTTTAGTCCATTATTATTGAAATGATGATTGAGGTGAGACAAGCTTGCAAAATCTGTCAAAACACAACCCTATTTAGGGTGAAGTATGGTTTTAAGGGATGATTTCCCATTTTTCTATTATATAGTTTTCAAGGGATGCTCATTTTCAGCTAACCAACAAGTTGCTATAAAACATGATGTGCAGGGAAAGGTCAAAAACTGAGAAGCAAAACAAATAGCTATAAAACATGGGAATTGCTATTTTTGGAGGAAAGCTAGAATCAAGTTGCCCCACCATGCAGCCAACAGTCTAAACCAAGACAAGAGCAAAGTCTGCAACACACATGACTTTGTGTGGGGTAAAGTAATGACTCCCAATCCCATATTGCCTATCCATCCATATCCCAGATTTGATGGTGGAGCATGTGAAACCCACATGGAATTTTAGAATTTTGATTGTTTTCCCATTTCTTCTCCTACAGAAAAAATCCCAATTTTCCTTATCTGTGGGTTCTGTTTCCCCCCTTTTCTGGCTTTGAGATTATGAATAAAGATAGCAAAATCTCAATGATGGAAGAGTTTTGCTACACAGCCCGAAAAATTGACCTGAAATTTGGTCTCCCATGACGTGTTCTTACACGGTTGGTCCGTAGACTAGTCTCATCACTATTTGAGTGGAGTTTTGCTAATGACTAGCCATGACATGGGGGATAAAATTTGGGTCAATTTTTCGGGTTGTGTGGAATTCCCCATGATGGAAATGGTTGCTGTTGATGTGGGAATTGATGATGATGATGATGATGATTATGAAGGGCATGTATGGGCCATTTCCATACACTGTTTAATTTGCTAAGGACTAAGGTAGTTGATATAGATAGACAGGAAATAAATTGTCTCTGCACATGTATCACTGAAGTTTGTAGGCAAAAGAAGAAATAAGATAGCATCTTTAATTGTACGGATTAATGATAATTGAATAGGCCTTGGGTACCTACCATGACTATATTTCCCCCCGGTCGTCTGTAGTTTGTTGGTAGAATGTTGGATTACGACCTATAATAATGTGGTTTGTTGGTAGAGTGCTCGATTATGAGTTGCGTGGTTTGTTGATAGAGTGCTCGATTACGAGTTCAAGTGATCAGAGTTACAATTGACATGAAATTTTCGTCTTGGAGGCTAAAGCTTTTTTTCAAGCAAAAATATATTATTTAAAGCTTAGAAATATCTATGTTATGTGTTTTTCATTGAACTATAAGTAATGATAATTTATTTTAATTCAATTGTATTACTAGAGAAAACAATCCCTCTAGAGGGCAGTGGACACTTGGAAATTGGCAGAAAAAATTGTTGTCATGTCCTAAAATTAATCTCACCTTTTGGGCCTAAAATGAGCTGTTTATGGCTCACTTATTATTAGCAAAATGGGTTTGAGGCCCATTTCATTCAATAGGATAAAGTAGACTATCTTGTGTTGTGTCCAATTATTATTATTATTTTTTTCCATTGTGTTGTGTCGAATACTCCAATTATTGCACATAGTAATTCTTAGTTGTCTTTTTTTTTGTCCGGAATTCTTAGTTGTCTAAATAGACACAAAAAAAGACAAAGATAATAATTTTTTTGGCTAATTGCTCAAATAAGGGTCTAATATTTACCAAAATGTTCAAATAAGGGCATGATCTTTTAATTTGGCCAAATAAGGGTCTAATATTTGTCAAAATGCTCAAATAAGGACATGATCTTTTAATTTGGCCAAATAAGGATCTAACGTTTGCCAAAATGCTCAAATAAAGGCCTGGCGTCGAAAATTCTCACCTATCATCCAAACTAATGTCAGATCCTTATTTGAGCATTTTTTATAACGTTAGGCCCTTATTTGGCCAAATTAAAAAATTGGACTCTTATTTGAGCATTTTCGATAACATTAGGTCCTTATTTGGCCAAATTAAAAGATCGGACCCTTATTTGAGCATTTTGTTAAATATTAGGCCCTTACTTGAACAATTAGCCATTTTTTTTGGTAAAAATAAAGATAATAATTGGATACTGCCTGCCTAGTGCCTACGTCCTACGACTAACCTACCTACTTTTCCAATTCATGGATAAAGATCATAAGAAGCACATGGTATTAATTGTTTGAGTATTAAAATCATAAAATAAAATAATCATAATGTGTTTGTTGATATCAAAACTTTTCCCCTTTAAAGGAGTCCTCTCAGTCTTAGGCCCTCTCCATTTGACACGTCCTACACCCTTTTGACATCTGACTTTCATTCTATGGGTGACATGTTAGTCCCTTTTTTTTTTCTTTTTTTTGTCACAATTGGGCTTGGGCCGGATTTAAAATGGTCTAGATTTTTTTACCTAGCCCTTCTACCTTATTTTGTCTCTCTCATTATTCCCTCACATTTTCCCCTTTGATTGTTTTTTCCCTCTCCTCTGGAGCATACCCGCGTCATTTGGCGCGAGAATAATCTAGTAAAATACTATGCAAAAAAAAAAATTGTAAAAGTATTTGTTGATAAAGTGTTTTAAATTTTAATTTATGTGACAAAATTTTTGTAATTTCGATAGTTTTTTTTGGTAAAAAGGAATTTTATTAATGTCTCAAGTGTCGGGATTACAAATGATGGATGGTAAATAACGAATTCAAAGCAATTGATCATCACCCTCACACTCCACTTTAGCTATGTTATGTGCTAAATATTAGCTTCTCTCTTTATACAAATCTAAAAGATATAGACTCAAACAAAGTAGCCAAGGCATTAATATCATGAACTAAATAAGTACCAGACCATAAAGATTGATCTCCCTTCTTAATTTCTTCAATAATCCCCAACGAATCGTCTCTACCATCACATTGGTATAGCCTTACTCCCATGTTGCTTCAAGACCAAATAACACTACCATGACTTCAGTGTGCATAACATCCAAAACTCTCTCAAAGATCTTCATCCCCGCAAGAATCACATCACCGACAGCATTACGAACCACCATACCAGCAATTGGAGTTGAAATATTTTAATAAAATACTATATAGGAAGAAAATGTTTTTTTCCCTCTGTTCTTATTTATTTGTCATCACTCTGGTCAAATAACTTCAATTTTGACCATGTTTTTAAAAAAATATATAAACCAAAATACAATTTTAAAATAATACTTATAAACTTTGAAACACAAACTTTTCAAAGTATATTTTTTGAAATTTTAATTCTACATATTTTTCTTTTAACTAATGGTCAAAGTTGAAGTTGTTTAAGCAAAATGATGACAAATAAATAAGAAGAGAGGGAGTATATTCTTACTTGCAATAGGGCAATTTTCTTTATTTATTTATATTATAAAATTAAAATTAACTATAAAAGATTTATTAAAAATGGCTAAAAATTACTATTTACTATTAATTAAAAAATTAGTATAAAATAAAAAGAAAATTCATTATTTTCGGCGGGAACCTCAACTAGACTCTGCCACGGCATGGGCTCTGTATAGAACATAAATAAAATAGACTAAAGTCAGAATCGTTTCTGCCAAAAGAAAAAAAAAGAAGACTAAAGTCAGAATCAAGACACTATTTTTAATTATCCACGTGGCAATATCCTAATCGATGAGTTCTCCGCCAACTCTTCCCATTGGTTGGATTTACCAACAAACTTTCAATTTATTTCACTTCACCGAACTTCCCGTCTACGTTCAGCCCACCGTCGCCCGCACCTAATCCAAACCCCAAAGAATCAAATTTCTTTCCAAATTAAATCCCCATCAGAATATCCCAAAAGCCCCCGACCAGATCCCGAAATATGGGAACCGAGATAACGGAGCCGTTGATTCTCGACGCGAAGAACGCCGACGGCGGCCCCGTCGTGTCGGAGCGAGTCCCGGAATGGAAAGAGCAGATAACGATCAGAGGGCTCGCCGTGAGCGCCATTTTGGGAACTCTCTTTTGCATCATCACCCACAAGCTAAATCTTACCGTCGGGATTATCCCGTCGTTGAACGTCGGCGCTGGATTGCTCGGGTTTTTCTTCGTGAAATCTTGGACCGGTTTCTTGAATAAGTTGGGGTTTCAAGTTTCGCCTTTTACCAAACAAGAAAACACCGTCATTCAAACTTGCGTTGTCGCTTGCTACGGCCTCGCTTTTAGCGGTAAAAACTAAACAAGCACTGAAATTGTTACCAAATTTTATTAATTTTTGGCTAATTTCATTCCGTGATCATATTATAATTGAAATTCAAACCTTCTTTGAATTTGGTTTAGAGCATTAGAAGCTTAGTTTTAGAGGTAATAAACCTCTAAATTTTAGCAAAATTAAAACTTTTAGCTGCAGATGATATAAGAAATTATTATTGGCATTTTTTTAGTAAGCTAATGTTAAGCTTGTGAAGGATTTGGTGCTAGTGATTTGATTTAAAGTTTTACCGAAGCTTAACTTTTTTAGTTAAATCAAATAATTGAAATGAATCTTTGATGAGAATTTCCGCAGCTCAGCCTTAACATCTTATTGTTTTCATAGGGGGATTTGGATCGTATTTGATTGCAATGAACGAGAAAACTTATAAACTTATTGGTGCTGATTACCCCGGAAACAGAGCAGAAGACATTAAGAACCCTGGATTAGGTTGGATGACTGGTTTTCTCTTCGTTGTTAGCTTCCTTGGACTATTTAGTCTTGTTCCACTTCGTAAGGTATATTGGTTATCATATTCATTATTATCTACTCCTTTTGTTAGATATGATTAGACTTTAGTTAAAGTTGCATTTTTTAGCTGTAAGCCTGTAACAATGATGCTTAATATACTTAATTCTCAATTCTATTCAGGTGAAGTATTTGTGGCTGTAATTTTGGTTTTCCATTTTCCAATATACTTATAGACTTTGGCAAATTCAAATTTCTTTCAGCCATCATACATCTCACATTATTTTTGAAATCATCTTTATCTTTGAAAGGATCAAAATTATTGGGAAAGTTGGAGCATTGATGTCTGAGGTCTTCTGCTGTTGATAAATTCATTTCATTCATATATGTTCAGTTTAAGTTTTTCCTCTTTAATTTTGTTGCTTCATAAGTTTATGTTTAGTTAGTAGCATTATTTGTTGCTGCGTTCCCGTGGTCAAATCTTTATGCAGTTTTCTGTATCTATTCTAATGTAATTAGGTTAAAGATGACTTCTCTCTGTTGGATGATGGTAGTTGCTTTTTATTGTTCATTGCTCTCATCTGAAATCTATGGTTTTAGTCTTCTTCAAATTTTAGTTTGCTAGCATGAATACAAAGACCTTTTATTTTATGGTGAAAGTTCATGGACTAAATCACAAATGTAAGGTTGACAATTTTTTTTTTTTCGTAAAATACTTTGATGGAATTTCTTGTCAATTAAATTCTGTAAGATAATTTATTAAAAACGGAAACTTTTAGGAAACAGTTCAAGAATGGCATTTCCTAACATGTCCATGAGGTAAAGAAAACTACTGTGGTCCTTGGTCCTTGCATTTTTGGAGCTTGGAGGGTTTTGTGTGTGTACTGAAATTGACAGTTCAGCTTAAGTTTGTCCTCCACCATTTATGTAATTTGGCACTGAAGTCTTTCTCCTCATTTGCTTGTCATTGATTTTTCATACTTCGATAAAAACCTAAGTTTTGATGTTGAGATGCAATAAATATTCTGTTTGTTGTTCTGACTAACAATTAATGTGAGCAAACTTCTGGAAAGGTCTCTCGCAAAATCTTGTTATGGTTGTCATTTAGTCTTCTAATTCTATTTCTGTATATTTTATCAGATCATGGTCTTAAAGTACAAACTTACATATCCTAGTGGGACAGCCACAGCAATGTTGATAAACAGTTTTCACACCAACACTGGAGCTGAGCTTGCAGGGTATGTATTTGAGACATTATTTTCACTATTTTATAGGTCTTTATATTGTTTCGCTTGATCTGATACTTAATGAGAAAGCTTATAGGAAAAAGTATCATTTTACTAGTGATATTAGTAAAACTAGATGAAGAAGAGTGAATGAAGAATGGAAGGTCCTTCCAGATTTTTGTTGCTGAATTTTCAATTTGAATGAACAGCTGCCTTTTAATTTCTAAAATTTGCTTTATAATTAAATAGACTATTTACCTTGACAACCAGATGCTTTCTTTTTGATTATATATAATTATAATGACTTTATTACAGGAAACAAGTCACATGTCTTGGAAAATATCTGAGCCTAAGTTTAGTTTGGAGCTGCTTCAAGTGGTTTTTCAGTGGTATTGGAGATTCTTGTGGTTTTGATAATTTCCCCAGCTTTGGCTTAACACTTTACAAAAACACGTAAGTTTCTCTCAAATTTAGTTTTGTGGTTTTGGTCTCTCTCTCTCTCTCTCTGTGTTTTTTATCCCCTGTTTAAATGTTCAATATTTCATCTCTGATAATGATACAAGGGCAAGACAACCTGTATTACTATGACCAAAGGGCATAATAGTTGGTAATAGAATCTTTGATTAAATTTATTGTGTGTAACGTGGATCGATCTTACATATGAAGTGATTATTATGTTATCAGTTAAGCTAAAAATGGTGTAACAGAAAGAAGAAAAGAATAATAATAATAAAAAAAGGCCAACTTTTTTACTTGATTAGCATGTTTCGAATCTATATCTTTATGTCTATGGTTCTGTCGCATGCAAAATGTCATTTGATTGATTTATGTCTCTGAGTAACTTGGCATTTAATCAGAGAGATACAAATTTGGCTTTAGTAAGTACCATCAACATGATTGCTGAATTTTTTAAATGCTGCATTGGATATTGTTAATGCTTGACGCTGCTTTATTATGCAGGTTCTATTTTGACTTTAGTCCCACCTATGTTGGTTGTGGTCTTATTTGCCCTCACATAGTGAACTGCTCAGTTCTTCTTGGGGCTATCATATCGTGGGGTTTTCTGTGGCCCTTTGTTTCTGCACATGCTGGGGACTGGTACCCTTCTGGCCTGGACAGCAATGATTTCAAAGGTCTTTATGGGTATAAGGTAAAAAAAAGAACAACGAGTGCCCGAATTTGATGCTCTTAGTTTTGCTAAGTAGTTTTGAAAATTTAATGTTTTCTGTCTTGCATGGTCTGGTTTACACTCAATCTCTTGCCTGCTCCATCCTTATTGAAATATCTCTTTCTAATTTAAAGAAAAATTTCCGGGGCCATTGTGTTCGCAGGTCTTCATAGCTATTGCTCTTGTCCTTGGAGATGGTCTTTACAACTTGATCAAGATAATATACGTAACTGCAAAGGAAATGTGGAACAAAAGCACCAAAGAGAGCAAACTTCCTGTTGTTAGTGAGCTTATAGGTGAGGATACTCATACTCTAGTTAGGACGCTGCTTGCATTTATTCGTTTTGTTGTTGTGTAAATGGTTTTCTTTCAATAAAATTGTGTTTCTATAACTTTCAAATTTGTAGTGATATTGTCACTGCTGAGTGCGCTACTGATATGACGTGCTTGTATAAAATTGTATTTTTCGGTGAAAAACTTCATTAATAGATGCATGTTGTAGTGTCTTCTCTTGGAAATTTAATTTTGCTTTGTTGAAACTTTAGTTGATATGTTTTGAACTTCTGGGAGAAATCATGTGTTACATGTATTTATTTCTTGTTGTAATGGATTCTGTTTTCAATGAGAGTTAATTCAAATATATGTGTTTCTACAGATGATGAGAGTTCTAAAGCGGTAGCAGAGCAGAGAAAAAGAGATGAGATATTTCTTAAAGACAAACTCCCTACTTGGTTTGCTGCTTCTGCGTATGTGGCCTTGGCAGCCATATCAACAGCTACTATTCCAATCCTTTTCCCACCCCTCAAGTGGTACCTGGTTCTTGTTACTTACATTATTGCTCCGGCACTTGCCTTCTGCAACTCTTATGGAACTGGCCTTACTGACTGGAGTCTGACTTCCACTTATGGGAAGATTGTTCTGTTCATTATTGCTTCACTAGTTGGAAGTAATGGTGGAGTCATAGCTGGTTTGGGAGCCTGTGGAGTTATGATGTCCATTGTCTCCACTGCAGCTGATCTAATGCAAGATTTCAAAACTGGTTACCTCACTCTATCATCTGCCAAGTCTATGTTTGTGAGCCAGCTAATTGGAACCGCCATGGGCTGTGTCATTGCTCCACTCACATTCTGGTTATTTTGGACTGCTTTTGATGTTGGGTCACCCGATGGTCCATACAAAGCACCTTATGCTGTGATATTTAGGGAAATGGCCATTCTTGGTATCGAGGGCTTCGCAGAGCTGCCCAAGCATTGTCTGGCTTTATGTTGTGGATTCTTTGTGGGTGCTATCGTTGTCAACATTTTGAGGGATGTGGCTCCCAAGAGAATCTCACAGTTTATTCCAATTCCAATGGCTATGGCAGTTCCATTCTATGTTGGGGCTTACTTTGCTATTGACATGTTTGTTGGAACAGTAATATTGTTTATATGGGAACGATTGAACCGGAAGGATGCAGAGGATTATGCAGGGGCAGTTGCTTCAGGTTTAATTTGTGGTGACGGTATTTGGACAATACCATCAGCTATTCTCTCAATCTTCAGGATCGATCCACCCATCTGCATGTACTTCGGGCCTTCTGCAAGTAGTTGATCAGGTAAGGATACTGATGATTACACAGGGGCAGTTGCTTCAGGTTTAATTTGTGGAGATGGGAATTTAAACAATACCAACAGCCATTCTCTCGATCTTCAAGATCGATCAACCCATCTGCATGTACTTCGGGCCTTCTGTGAGTTGAAATTCCACAGCATTCTGTATATATGTATCATTTGTTCTTTATATATTTCAAACATGAATCAAGGAAACAATTTCCTTCTGTTTATATGGTGCTGTATATTTCTCTTATAAACTTCAAAGCAGGTTTTTAAGATAAATCTCTCTTTCTCTATAACATATTTGCTATTGGCTGAAAATAACATGAGCTAGAACTTCCTGCTAATGAAAATTGTTACTTTTGTTTGTAGCAAGAATAGGGAAAGGCAGAAGTCAAATGGATTCAGCTACCAAATTGGGTTGGTTTTGCCAATTTTGGCAGTTTTGAGAGTGACTGGTTCTGGTTGAACCAAATAAAAAGTTAAGGGTAGAAATCAAGTTGAAATGAAATCTATGTAGTTGCCAAACTTTAGAATGGTAAATTCTTCATGAAAGATTGAAATTTTTAGGTAACTAATAATTAGTTTCCAATAATAATTGTACCCAATCTATGCTGAGAAGTGAGAAGCAACAACAAATATATAACTCTCTCTTGCTTTTCTGTATTTTTTTTTCCTGGTTAAAGATGGAGCAAATTTCTAGTAGTGATGGGAATATAATTGAACAAATTAACCCATTAATTAAAAGGGTTCAAAGCTTTTAAAAGTATGGAAATGTATGGTTGGTTATGCTGCTTTTGTAAAGCATCTATATTTAAGAATTTTAGGATGCTTGTGTTTACTGCTTTATCATGAATCATTATTAAACACATGACAACACCTCCTCTCTTTTAACTAAATTACCCCTTTTTTATTATTCTTAAAATTGATTAAATATTTTCACCAAAAAAAATTATTAAATATTAATCATAAATTGATGGCTAATTGCCCAAATAAGGGTCTAACGTTTGCCAAAATGTTCAAATAAGGGTCTGATCTTTTAATTTGGCCAAATAAGAGCCTAATATTTGCCAAAATTCTCAAATAAGGGCCTGATCTTTTAATTTGGCCAATTAAGGGCCTAACGTAGGGCCCGATCTTTTAATTTAGCCAAATAAGGGTCTAACATTTGCCAAAAATGCTCAAATAAGGGTCTGTCATCGAAAATTCTCACGCGTCAATCGTCATCCAAACTGATACCAGGCCCTTATTTGAACATTTTCGATAACATTAGGCCCTTATTTGGCCAAATTAAAAGATCGGACCCTTATTTGAGTATTTTCGATAACATTAGGCCCTTATTTGACCAAATTAAAAGATCGAACCCTTATTTGAACATTTTCAATAATGTTAGACCCTTATTTGAACAATTAACCTAAATTGTTGGAATCTCTCATCGCTCACCTCTTAGTTCTGAAGATGATTTAATATCAAGTTAGACCCTTCACTTTAACGGTGAATTTTGTCGGGTTTTCGGACCATAATTATAGATATACGGAATTAAGTACACAATATAGGAGTATTATAATTTATATAGCTTTGTTATTAAGATTTATGGGTTTGGAGAGGTTAGTGTTTTTAGCATGGAAAAACAATGACAAGGTTGGGGGGAAGGGATGAATTATTGAAAAGTACAACAATTTTGTTTTTTCAAATAATTGAGACTAAGTACTTCCAACTACTTCAAAATTTATTTTAGATTCTTTCCATGTGAAAAAGAGAAAATCAAATTCTTTTAAACTGACCCTATTAAGAACACCACACCACACACATGCACACACAAAAATCAAAATAAAAATTGGCACATGTTAAGGAGATTGTGACTTCTTACATCATGGGTAGGGCCAATAATCATCAAAATCTGTCTTGAAAATATGATAAATTGATAATAAGTATAAACCACTCATTTTGGGTTTTCCTTATTTTGCTTATCTATTTTTATATGACCAACATTCTTCTTCTAAGTGAAGATTATAGAAAATTAATTAGGGTTTATATATAATATGTTGTTAGTGGAGTTTAGTAAACTGCACAAGCGGGTCTTGAAGGGTGACATGGGTCCTCTAGGGACTAAATTGAAATATTTAAAATTTAATTGATTAAAAAAATGGATATGTGTCAACTCCACAACCCGCTTGTGGAGTCCAAAATTTACACCACTAATGTATCAAACAATTCCTAATTAAGTATAGTTAGACATGCATGCTTATCTAGTTATAATTATAATTAAATAATTTTTTACCAAGTTTAATGAAGTAAGTAATTGACTCTAAAAGTCTTCAATTCTATCTTTAATCATCTTATATCAGCAATGGTTGGAACCCCTTGTCTTGTCAGATTAGCATGGTGCTCCTGCCCATTACTCAAAAGACTCGAGACTCAAATATTCAAACTTTTTTTAAAAGAGTTACCTGCATCATAATGTAGAATTTTAAAACATTGGAGGAAGTAAGGATCCAACATGTGTTCCGAGAAGGAAATCGCCCTGTAGATGCCTTAATTAGAAGGGGTAACTCCTATTTTGTAATGATTTAAAGGAGTTTTTTGTGCTTTTTAGAACTCCTCCTAATTGTGTTAAAAATTTGATACTACTCGAGGCAGCAGGAGACACTGTGTATCGTACCTTTGATTTAAGTTAATGCAATTGTTCACTTATTTACAAAAAAAAAGAAAAGAATTTTAAAACAAACAAATCCAATATTTTAGTGGAACTTAAAATTAACATAATCTATATTTTAATGGAACTTATAAAACTTGACATTAGAAACATGATCAGAAGCTTTTTCCTTACCATTGAGATTTGATTGAGATCTTATATATTGATTTGAGACCCTTTTACATTATTATTATATATTATAAATAAATCAAAGATAATAAAATACTAGCAATTTAATGCCAAATGGGTACCCAAAAATGAGAAAAGAAATGGAAATTGGAAATGAGAACAAAAGAAGAAGAAAGGGATTGGTCATATGATAATAACTCATAGGTAGAGATGGTGAGTGGTGACATAAGGATAATGGTGAGGTCCATCTTATCAAAAAAAGTGGCATTCTGTTAGAGATTCTGGCTTTTTTGGAGCTCATCAATTGGTGCCTCTTGCCCCCAATTTCATGTGGATATTGTGGTGGAGTGGACAACTACCTTTCTTTCTTCTTTCTTTTTTTTAATTCCCAAAATTTTCCCACAAAAATCTTAACCATAACTCCATTATTCATTCAAAACATATATAGATATTCATGATCATTTTGTAATGTAATGTGGACAGAAAGGGACAGAGAGTAGATCTACTTCAATTCCAAGTACAACCCAAGCTTTCTTATTTACTTTTCTGTCAAAAACTTTACATTATCACAAACAAATATACTATATATAAGATTTGTTGGTGAATTGGGACTCAAGTTTGTCTGAAAAATGGACTTCTTTTATTTTTCTTTCATGGGTTGCTAATTAGATTTTACTAAAGCTACTATCCCTTTATCAGATTATTACTACATGATGACAACTTCATGTCTAAAAAAAAGCCTAATTGTTCAATAGGTCCTTATTGTATGCAAAAATGCTCAATTTAGGACTTATATTTTTAATTCGGTTAAATAGGGCCCTAATGTATGGGAAACTCAATTTAGGGTCCATGCTTTGAATTTGGTTAAATAGGGCCCTAACGTATCCGAAAATGCTCAAATAAGGGCTTGGTGCCAATTGAAAATTGTGTGTGCAGACGTCGGATCCTTAATTGAGCATTTTTGCATACATTAGGGGTTCTATTTAACCAAATTAAAAGTATGGGCCATAAATTGAGATTTTTGAATATGTTAAGAACCTATTTGAGCAGTTAGCCCTAAATACTGTTCAATAGATAGAAGGTAAGACTTTTAGTTGCACTTGCAATGATAAAGATTATACCAATTAAACTAAAAAATGTTGTATTGTGTATTTTAATTTGTAGTATCTTGATCTTGATATGTCATTTCACTGTCTGCACATAAAGGATACCCATGAATTGAGCTGACCTATCATCTATTGAGTGATGAAGGTACAAAGCTAAAAGTTAAATGCAAAGAATCACTCTGAATTTGTACCCATCAAAGTATTTACTAATGAGTTTTTTTTTTCTTTTAAATCCGATAATTGATAATTATATCGGATTCCAATTAATTCGGAGTTAGCCTTCAGATCCTAAAAATTTAGAATATTATCTTGAATGCACCAAACAAGACTTAAATTAAAGAAGGATGAAGAATGAGATCTTTACAAAGAAATTTTGTAATTAAGCAATAAATCTATGCATGAGGCATGGGGGCATATATTTCATTATAAAAGAAACTTAAAGTTTTTGTTTGAAAGCTAAAACTGCTAAATCGGGAATATATACAAATCATCTTTAAAAATTAGACAAAGGATGCATTAGCGACTACCTATGAACTTTTGCTTTAAAACTTGGCTACTTTGTTCTTTCCTTCCAATTTTGCATCATGCTTTGCCAATTGATACAAAATATAAAATAAAATAAAAGCTTTACACCATATAATTCCAAAAATATTGCTACCTCTTTGCTAAATTTTGTTAACAAGATTTGTTGGCTACTCAAAGGTGCCCAACTCAAAGCCTAGAGAAGAAGGGAAATTGAAAACAAGAATGGGAAAATTTGTTTATTTAATTGCTTTAAAAATGGGAAAACTTGTGTCTCTTAATTAACTAAATCTAAATGGTGCTTACCTCCCATTGGGATTTCAAAAGAGGGCAAGAACAAAACTTTTGAAAAGGATGGGAGTAGGAATGGCAAATGATTGAAACAAAACCAAGATCCAAAGCTTATCTCTTATGGGAAAACAAAGTCTCTTCAAATTAAAACCCCTTAAAGAAATTAAAAAGAAAAGCAATTCAATCTTTTGAATTTCATGTGAGATGGGTTTTCATTTTTTTTCAACAGTTAGCTTTCAAAGAGGGACCTCCTTTGTCTCCATGATGGGAAGCACATGTGACAAGCAATGCAATCACCAACATACACATACCCACTCCCAACCATAATTACCATCATCACAACACAAAGGAATTGGTCTTCTCCACATCAAAGCAAAGCTCTAAGTTTTTGAAAAGAGAAAACAATTAATAGATAATAGAAGAAGAAGAAGAAGAAACAATAAAGAGATATATATGCTCTCATTTCTTCTATGATTTCACACCAAAACCCTCTTAAAAGTTGCTTAATAATCAAGTTTGAGAGAATGATTAAAGAAAAGGTTAAATTAAACTATAGCACATGTGTATGCAAGGGATCCCACCATTTCCCCACTCTATGGTGACCAAGAATTGCATGGATTTTTCATGCAATAGAAAAGTCAAAGACCTAGCTAGTTTTTCTTCCTTTTTCTTTTAAAAGAAAAGAACCATTCTTTTGCAAGATTTCCTTTGCTAGACATATAAATTTACTATATGTCATTATCATGAAGAAATTTTGGCCAAAATACAAGTTTATCCCAATATCATCAATTTATTCCTATTCTTTTCTAATGAATTGTTGCTATGCAAATAGTTAGTAGGGTTCTCAATAATCATACCAACCTGCCAACCTTTCACCTTTGATTGTGCAAAGTAAAGTAGTGACTTTGGACCCATTCTTTCAACAAAAATTCATATAATATATATTCTTAGAACTATATATATATATATAGTTCTCTAAATTTAATTCATTCTATACATTATGTTTAGTAATTTATCCCCTCATATATGCAATGAAAGTTTTAAGCATCTCATATTTTTCTTACCAACAATAATTTACAAGAATGTGAAATTCGAAGATACTTTTTTTTAATTAGTGGATGGATATATTGTAAAGTTTTACTAATTTGTTAGGAAAAACAATATATCATTGGATGAGTAAGACGTTAACATATAACGTTCGAGTTAATTAACCCAATATACATATTCCGAGCATGATGATATGAGCATATAATATAATAAAAAATGAAAAAGGAAAGAATTTAATTTTACACTATATATAAGAAGCAAATCAAAGTTGGTTAGACCAAAATAGGAAAATTTTAGTTGCAAAATTGTTAGGTTAATTTCAGGAATTGAAATAAATCAATGATGACTGCAAGCTTGATATATATTCATTAATGAGTGAAAAAAAAAAAAGCTGCTGGAGAGATGTTAATTTTGAGCAAGCAGTGCACGAAACTGCAGATTGTAAAAGAAACATCATCAAAATGAAGCAATCACAGAGCAAATAATAAAGCACAATAATTTTCAGTGGTTTAAGCCTTGTTTCTAACAAGAAAGCTTTCGAAATTTCAAACATTAAATGATTGTGATTTGATCACCTTCTTATCTGCACTTCATTTCGAATTGATAGATTGTTTCAAGCAAAAACTAATTAAATTGAGTGAAAATGACACAATTTAAATAGGACGACATTAAGATTATAATATAATGGGTTGGCCAAGAGTGGAAAGAATATAAATTTATGGTGAAACTAGAAGGCACTCGGATTTGATCCCTCATATGCTATTATTAATAGCATTTTATAGGTTCGAAAAATCAGTTCCACCCAAAAAACGAACTCGAAAATTTTCAAAGAGATTGATGGTTTATCCTAACCCCAGAGATGAATAATCTTGTTGCTCCTAAACTAATCTTCACCTTTTCTTTTTTAAGGTGCATTATGGGTAGGATAGAATTAAATCAATTGTGCTTAAAAATGAACAAACTTAAGCTAATATTGACTTAATTAACTTGTATGTCTTGGTTGGTTTACACTAGTAGCCAAGAAGTGGTGCTACCTTCGTAGCTACGCAAATGGGAATTTCGGTGACCAAACGTTCTAAGGATTTATATCCACACCCTTATCTTATCAATGGCAAAACATGCAATTTCTTCAAATCAAATTTATCTAATCGTTTATGTTTTCCATTAAACCCTTTCTTTAGGGTTTAGTCATGTTAATTTCTAATGATTTTTCCCCATAACTTTGTATTGACATTAAAATATTAGGGCATTCTACTTGCAATAAGAAAATACTCCACCTTACTAATAAATGGGAGATTAGACACATTCACCAAAAAAATATAACACAAGAAATCACTTTCAAAGGAAGAAATGGAAAAATGTTACTATAACTTTCTTCAAGAAATTGGACATCTTTGTCATAGGAGAAATTTAAGGGAGGCCCTGTCTTTTTCTCAAAGCTGTTATTGGCATCCACTCAATCTAAAGGATTTAATTACTTTGACAAGTGTACCTTTTGTGATCATTTCCCTTAGCATAAACATAGAAAAAATGAGCTAAGCATGCATCCCCTTCTTTCTTTCTTTTTCCTCTCTTTCACATAGTAAATAATTTTTTTCTTTTTTCAAAGATCCATATTTTTCAATAGTCATACTTTAAATTCAAGATAATTCCCTTCATTTTCTCTCTTCTATCAAAAAAGTAGGGAAGGACTATATATTATGAATCTTATATGCATATGCCGGCAAACAAAGTGTAAATAATATTACGAGGTTGGTTGAGATGGTAAGTAATAACGAAATATGTAATAATTTATTAGGGCCATGTTTAGTACATCGGTTCATTGGTCGTTGGGCCGGTGCACCGATCAAACGAAACCTTAGTTTCAATCGCTGTTCTAATAATCTCATCTGTACAATATAATACCTAATTTGATATGTACAGTGAAATCTCATCTGTACAATACCTAAACAGTGTCAATCATACTACTATCACATCATTCTACTAAACGCAACTAGGATTAGCAGTACTTCAACATTTTAAACTCCCGATCTTAAATGATTATTCTGGGTTAATAAGACTTGAGATGATAACAATATATTAAATTTAAAAACAAAAAGAAAGTGTGTGAATCATTGTCCTCCTTGAATAGATATATATTTGTGAACAAGTTGTCTTCAAGTGTCAACTTCTAGAGAAGTGGGGTGGTGTTTTATATACCATAATCTAAGACTAAAGAGTATCACTCCATGTTTGATGTTAAGATTACAAAAGCAAGCCAAGTAAGCCTAACAATTGATATATATTATACTTACAAAGGATTTTGTTTTTGAGGATGGGCCATGAACTGTCAGAACTGAGGAACATTTGGGGTTTTCAGCACTTAGGGGCCCACTTTATTACATTACATATAAGTGGAGTATCTCCCTCCAAATTGAACAAATGGAAGAAAGTTGTATTGTAACTGCATCAAAAGCAATTTTTTTTGTTCTTTTGACAGATTATGTAACTGATGAAACTAATAAACAACAGTGTCTCCTTTAACTCCAAGACCCAAGTCTTCAACTTTAGAAGAAGGTTGATCCCATGATTAATTTTTCTTTTAATGATGTATCAGAAGGATGGGGATGGGGCTAGAGTGGATTAGAAGCAATAAACCCTAATACAAACTAGACCCATGGTGCCAGTTGTCACAAAATCATTCATCCACGTGGACAATTGAGTCCCTTACAAGAGATGACACCATTAAAAAATATAATAGTATATATAGACTCTATAGAGCATGTAAAGGTGGAGGAGATGTAATGAAGAGAAAGGGAAGTGAAAGAGGAATCAATGAATCTATGTGTGGAATATGGATGTGTTTTAATGGTGTTGTGAGTTTTTAATGTCTTTGAGGTGAAATTTGGCAGTTAAAGTTGCTATCATATCAGAAATGGTGGTCAAAACCCCTTCCCAATACAGTGAAAAAAAGGGTAAGAAAGAAAGGACAGGCCAAAGCATAGTTATGAGAGAGAGATTGAGAGAGAAAGAGAGAGAAGATAAAAATGACATCTTTTCTTTGTAAAACCAAGAGTAAAAATTTGACATTTGGGGTGTGCTTTGGGATTTCAAGATTATTATAATAATAATAGTTTGTCTTCACATTCCTTGACCAAAAACAGTGAAAACTCATGAAAGTCTAGGACTTTTCAGGTCACCTTCTTCAATCAAAGAGGACTTCTTTTTTTTTTTTTTAAATTGTTTATTTTTTGGGGTTTTTTCCTTTTAATTTGCCCCCACCACCCCACCACCCTTTTACCTGTTCATGGATCCCAAGGGCTCCAAGCAGCAGCCTCCGCAGGAAGTAGCCAACTTCTTGAGCCTGCCACCGCAACCCCAACATCCACAACCTCCACAGCAGCAGCCGCCGCCGCCGCAGAACATGGGTGAGAACAAACCGGCAGAAATCAAGGATTTCCAAATTGTTGTTGCAGATAATAAAGAAGAAGGGAAGAAACAACAACTGGCCCCAAAAAGAAGTTCAAACAAAGACAGACATACAAAAGTAGAAGGAAGAGGAAGAAGGATAAGGATGCCGGCTCTATGTGCAGCAAGAATCTTTCAGTTGACCAGAGAATTGGGTCACAAATCTGATGGGGAAACAATACAGTGGCTTTTACAACAAGCTGAACCATCAATAATAGCCGCCACAGGGAGCGGAACAATTCCAGCTTCAGCTTTGGCAGCGGCTGGAGGTTCAGTTTCACAGCAAGGGGCCTCTCTGTCAGCAGGATTGCACCAAAAGATGGAAGATTTAGGGCCAGGGGGGTCCAGTATAGGGTCAGGGAGCAGTAGGACCAGTTGGGCAATGGTTGGTGGCAATTTAGGAAGACCCCATCATATGGCAACTGGGTTATGGCCCCCAGTCAGTGGTTATGGCTTTCAGTCATCTTCTTCTGGTCCATCTACAACAAATTTAGGCACTGAAAGTTCTAATTATCTGCAAAAGATTGGGTTCCCTGGTTTTGACTTGCCAGCTGCTAATATGGGTCAGATGAGTTTCACCTCAATCTTAGGTGGGGCTAGCCACCAGCAACTCCCTGGTTTGGAACTTGGGTTGTCTCAAGATGGTCATATTGGGGTTTTAAACCCTCAAGCTTTGAGCCAGATTTATCAGCAGATGGGTCAGGCTAGGATGCACCAGCAGCAACAGCAGCAGCATCATCAGCACCAGCAGCAGCACCATCAACAACCTCCTGTTAAAGATGATTCCCAAGAATCTGGCCAGTAAAGTTATAAGCTTTGGCAGCAAGATTTAAAAAAAAAAAAATTTAAAAAGTAGCATTCTTGAGAGGATGGGTTTTTCTAGTAATGGTTTCAGTATTGTATAAATTGGGGAGTGAGAAAAATGGATACTTTGCCTCTCAGAATTCTATAGGAACTGGATGGATTTTGTTTTGCCCCCTTCTTCTTTCTGCACTGAATCACCCAAGTCTCCATTACAGAGGTGCTTTTTCTCGATTCCTGCCTTCTGTTGAACTTTAATCCTCTAAAGTCTTTAGAGAAGAAGTAATCAATGTTTAGTGTCTTATTAATTTTTGGTCTAAAATGTGCAGGTGGAGCTTTGCACAGCCTAGTTTCTTGGGAACTTCTTGTTTGATTAAGAGGTGTGTTGATTATGATGTAAGGAAAATTTTTATTGTTTTCTTCTTCTCTAGGACTCTGGATGGAGTGGAAATTGGTTTGTTTGTGAAATTAAGCATAGAATTTTACAGTCATACATATCCAGTTGCTTCTTAGATCAAGTAAGATTTCATATTTCTCTGAAAGAATATATTTTTGCACATACAGAGCCAAATTATTAATTACCTCTGGCCACCAGAGGCATGCATGTCTCCTAACATATAAGAAATGAGTTCCCTTTGTCATCACAAAGTAGTTCCTTTGCACTGAATCTACTTTGTTTGGAAAACACTTCTATTTCCTCTCTTATCCTATTGTTAAACCACCTATGTTTTCTCTCCTTGTTATTGGATGTTTTATAAGATTGTTTATCCTTTCTCAGTTTCTCTGTTTGCTGTTGAGCAAGAATATATAGGTGAGCCTTGTCTCAAAATTTGTGCAAAATCTCTTTGCCAAAGATTTCTTCAGGCCATGGTACATCATACATTATTTTTGAAATCTTTTTTGTGTTTATATATGCAAGGATTTATACTTAGCAAAGATGATTGGCATAATGATATGAAGTTTCAGGCAATCTTCTTTATTCAAAATGTCATAATTTTTTTTCCAGCTCTAACACTATTATTCTTAATCCTCGATGAAAGACTTGGACTTAACATAGAAGTGCGAGTAGTAGCCAAATAGCCATGATTTTGCCTTCTTTCAAACTGCAGTTTCTAACCTTGAGGCACAATAGAATCTATTAAGCAATTCTCATCAATAATGGCACCATTGCACCAAATGGATTTAGTCACTTTCTTAGCTGTCATGTTAACTCTTCTGGTGCTTTGTGTAAAAGAAGCAATTTAGTGGTATGGGAAACCTTGACTTGACTCAAAGCTGTTAAAGAACCACTTTGAAAATTTTTGCAGCTTCTCATCTCTTTTCCTAAGACTTGTATCAACTATGAATGAGATTACTCTTGTACTGATATTGATTACAAAATAGCTGAGGTATGCTTGGAAAAAGATCATGTGAACCTCTTACATAAGTCACCTTGACTTGGATTATTAGGTGGAACCCAATTCTACAAAATGGCTTGTACTCTCCACTTTCATGCATGTGTCTTAGAGTCGAGAGAATCAGAAATCAATTCTGATTATTCATGCCTGATGTCTTTTTGTGTTGATAAGATCATTGCATTCATATATGTTCAGTTTAAGTTTTCATCTTACATTTTGAAAGTTAGTACTTAGTAGCACAATTTACTTTTCCCTTTGTTGCTGCCTCCAAAATGGTCATGAAGTCTTTGTTTAATTAGGTTCAAGATGGCTTCTCTCTATTGGACAGTGGTAGTTGCTTTTTCTGGTTCATTACCCTTACCTGAAATCTATGGTTTTAGTATTCTTCCATTTTTAGTTTCCTAGCATGAATGCTCATTGTAAAGACCTCTTTTTTGGGTGAAGGTTCATGGACTCAATCACAAATGCAAAGTTGACATAATTGATGAGTTTTTTTCCTAAAATACTTGATGAAACTTTGTATCAATTAAATGCTGCAAGGTAAAGGATTAAAAACAGAAATCTTTAGGAAACAATTCAAGAATGGCATTTCCTAACATGTCACTTATATAAAGAAATGAATGACTCCATATCCATCCATGAGGTAAAGAAAACTACTGTGGTCCTGGTCCTTACATTTTTGGAGCTTGCAGGGTCTTTTTGTGTGTGTACTGAAATTGACAGTTCAGATTATAACTTTTTCTTCCACCATTTCTGTAATTTTGGCACTGAAGTCTTTGTCCTCATTTGCTGATTTTAAATTTTTGGTTTGAGTATCTTTCTGTTGTAATTTCCATACTGCATTCATTGTTACTTGCTCATAGTGGCAGCCTTTCAGGTTGACTAACTATTGTCACACATGTATACTTTAATGTGGTGCATGACTATAGGAATCTTACTCACTCATTTGATTTAACATTTTGGTTTGTTGGTAGCACCATTTTCTTCCCACCCTTCTTGTTTTAGTCTCATAGTGATCCAAAGTCTAGGTGCAATTCCTGCTTAATAATGAAATTTTCACTTAATTTAGCATAGTTTGAAGAAAACCCAGATTGGTTTTTTTCCTGGAATCTTCTTTATTTGGTTGTTTTACTTAATGTGGCAGTAAGTTGTCAGATTCAGCTTGCAAAAATCAAGCAAACCATAAAATTACATGATGCTTTCATGATGTTAAGATGTGAAAGAATTCCATTAACAGATTTGGGTAGATTTATTTTCCAATAATTGAAAATCAAATACATTATTTGCTTCTTGTTATTCAAACTCTACTCAAATTTGGGTGATGTTCTTTCTGACAGCAAAAGGTAGTCAGCAATCTAAAAGGCCATTTGGTTCGGGGTAATGCGTTATACTCACGTGGGTGGGATAGCCGGGTATGAGACTGGTTAAGTAAAATGGTCAGCCATTCGCGCTTTCCCTCTCTCTCGGGGAATACAGGTGCCACAATACCCAAACATGGGTATATTCCAACAAACTCGTTCCTTACCCGGGTATTCCAACACTTACCTGCGAACCAAACGGCCCCTAAAGAGTTCCATTGTCACATTAGACACCCTGTAATTAAAAGCATGCTCAGAGCTCAAAATTTTTGTTGTTTCTCAGCACATGCATGGTTTGGTTTCTCTGCTTGGAAGTTTCTAAGTGCCAATCAACTTCAAATTAGTCGCCAATCTCCATCTCTCTACAGCATTGGGGGAATTAATTAGACGTGTAATAATTTCACACTTCCATCTTCCCTCTAATCTAAAGAGTTTCAGAAATGATCTGTATATATGTTGATTTCTACTACTTTTCTAGATTCCTAGAACTCAGCTTTTGGCTATAAATTTTGGGACCCTCACCCTACTTTCAACTGTGTTGGATATCAGCATATGGTTAAATCAAGTGACAAAAGCTTGCTCTAAACAAAACCATTCATGGTGTTATGTTTTAGCTGAGCACTTTGGATGTACATAACATAACGTTGAGATATGACATGACAGCCACTTTCTTATTACAAGATTTGTTGTTTTATTTCATTTTCAAATAAGGTTTTTTCAAAAGTGTTATTTTTGCTACAAGGAAAACGAGGAAGATATGGGCATTTAATTGAATTGAAAAGGGTACATAAAGATAACGTGAAGGTTGAAATAGTTAATGCAAACACAGAAGGGAAATGGGTTGTTCTTTATTGATGCATGCCAATGAAGGTGTTCAAACTTCAAAAGAGCAGTCAATATATACTATATGTGTACAATACCTTCATATTTATTGCTATTTCAGAAGTATTCAATCTATTTATGGAGGAGAGCCCTAGCACACGCCAAGAAAGTAAAGGGTAAACATACAAGGAACATACTAATAAAGACCCTCAAAATAAATGCTTTCTTTTACTTTACTCCTAAAAAAATACTTACTGAACATGTGTTAAGTCGAGTGAAAATAATTTGATCTCTTTTAAGTAAAATCTCGGATTAGAATCTCAAAATAGAGAAAATAGCATTAGGAGAGCTTCCCGTGTTTGGTGTTGAATCCAACGTCACTGAATTTTGACTTAATCTGAATTCAATATCCAATATGACTATCGAATACCAAGAGATTTTTGTACTAAATGTTTGCCAATTAAAGTAGTTATGTATGGTTGAAGAGTAAAGAAAAACTGTCGAGTGGAGGAGACAATGCTTATCTATAAAATTCTTGGTAAAAAGTTTTTGAGTATGATTTGAGTCAACTGTCTTTCAAGCCATATGCTTCACCATGAAGCTTATTTTTAAGCCATTGCCATGTGCTTTTGTTTCTCTAGTTTTTGGTTTCTTTTAATAATTGTCAATATTCACTGCAATGGGCAATCGAAACTATGTCTAGGGGTTACACCAAATTAAACTTTTCCTAGCAGCAAAAGAAATTGTTCATAATGGGATTTGAGGAAGAGAGAACTTATTCACTCAAGACACCAAGAAGCAATTATCATGACTATTTCAGCTTTCAAGTTATCAAGTTATAATGGTAACTTGATTGTTTGAGAATTGAGAATTTTGTTCTTCTACTTCAAGATTTAGGTTTAAGAATTTATGTAAATCTTTTTTCAAAGACAATAATGAGATGGAAAATGTCTAATCTATACTATATATAAAAGTACGAGTTTTGTAAAACTTTTGAATCGTTTATTATACCCTTATTAAACTTTTGAATCGCCTATCATACCCTTATTTTTTGAATATATTTCTTAAATGTCATTGTTTAAATTTTTATAGTTTTAGTCAACTAAAAACTTTATTTTTATTTAATTAAACCTAATATCCTTATAACTATTTTACTTTTACCACTTTACTATTTTACTTTTATAGTTTTACTCAACTAAAAGCTCTATTTTTATTTAATTAAATTCAATATTTTTATAAATATTTTATTTTGATAATTTTAATTTTAAAAAATTGGAGACTTTTTGATAGTTGGGCCCATCTCAATTTATAATAATATAAACTATTAAAAGTATTATTATCAAGTTTAAAAGTTAAAATAAGTTCCTAATCATCAATTAATCATTCTTTTAAAATAATTAATTAAGTTAAAATTTATTGAAAATTTAATTATTGTAATTGATATTTTTCTATTTTTAGAGTGTGTACTGGTAGTTTAATGTATTGCAGTGTATGACAAGAATTTAAAGTTTTTTTTTAAAAAAAGTAACATGTAATTATTTCCTTTGACTTATAAGGTTAGAGGAGTCAATTGGGCGGGTTGGACAGGTTTCGGGTTCGGGTCATCAGGGTTTAGCTCAAATGAGTCAGGTAATTTTCTCGAGTCATTCGGATCTTATTAGTACTGTAGTAAAACCTAATAGAAAAAATTGTCAAGAAATTACTAATTAATTATTATTATTTATTCATTATGTAAAAAAAAACAAATTACTAATTATAAATTTATCATAAATTATTTCTAGAATTGATTTAATACTTATATTCGTGACGTTTAGCAAATTTAATAAAATTATAAAAATAATAAATGATAATTTAGAATGGTTATAATTATAACAATTTGGATTTTATTGAATAAAATATAATTTTAGTTTATAATATTCTTGGATCATTCGGGTTATGGGTTTGTCGGGTTTGAGTAGGACATGTTTGGCTCGTTCGGGTTCGGTCAGTTGGATGTGTTATCGAGTTTGGATCAAGTTTTAACTGTTTTACTTATAATTAATTTTAATTATTATTTTTTTAATTTAAACACAATGGGTAATGTGCAACGCACATGGAAGTGAAAACAAGTATACCTAAAATAGTGTCTTTATGGTAATGTTAATTAGATATCTATTTATAGAAATAATTTAGTTGTTTCAAAAAAAAAGAAATAATTTAGTTGTAAATGTGTTAGTTTACAGTGAATATGATAAATTTTCTTAACTGATCACAATGAATAGTATAAAAAAAATATTGACATATTAAGGGAACCATAAAAGCCCAAGTTTCGATGTGGCCACAAGCCCATTATAGTTGGTAGAAGCAACCCAAACCCAATTTCACTATTTAGGCCCCAATTTTTTCCCTTTCAAAATTCAAGTCTCAAGAGCCCTAAGTTTAAATATCTGGATAAAGAACAAATCATGATGAATTATTATCAATTTAAAATCAAATAAAAAAGATTGTCCTTATTATTAACTTTTTTGACGAGAAGATTGTCCTTATTATCTAGTACTCTCTTTTTTCTTCCTACTCATAAAACTGAATAAAATAAATAAATAAATGTAATTTATTATGAGTGGGATGTATTTTCCTTCCACAAATACTAGTAATTCCCACCACACAAAGGAATCAAAATGATTTGATTATCCAATCAAACGTTAGACTTCTCAAAGGGGTCCCCTTCACTTCACCCCTTTTGAGCTTGATGGAAAATTGGAAAATTCATTGGTTGACTCCACTTTCTACAGCTGGTACTTGGTAGGCATCAACTCAACTTTGGGTTGGGTCTTGAAGCTATGAATCTACCCTATAGCAATTCTTAGATTCTTCCTGGGTTCATATACTTGTTTCTATATACTTACATACATGTCTAAATATATACCCATTCGTGACATAATCTTTTTTCTCTATGGTAGCAAATAAATTATATATATATATATATATTATTCATCATCTTATGTATAGTCTAGATATGAAATTAAGGTTAGGTTAAAATTGTCAATAATGACGTGATTTAGGCCCTGTTTGGTAGACCGGTGAGATTGGTTCGGTGGGAGAAAAATTTGTAAAATAAGTTATTGTACAGGTTAGATGGTTACTATATAGATAAGAATGGTGAAAAAATATGTGTTTTGTAAACCAACTGAACCTTAAATAAGATAACACTTAAAACTCTGATAAGATCGTTCGGTTCATTTGGGAGGTCCAAACAGACCTAACGATGCATCAAATAGGGGCTTAGTGTTGAAGGAGATGTTTTAAGCTTTTATATTCAAATCTCATGAGACATGGGTCTGATTCAACTTTATGTTGAATTTGTCTAGTAATATAATATTTGCCGATTCATTAATTTGTTGGTTAATTTGTATATGTGTCTTTTTTTTATTGATTGGTAATACTCAATTTCATTGTTAAGTTAAAAAAAAATGAAATTTACATTGGAGACATTTCTTCTTGCAATGATGGTGTGCTTGATGGGATTACATGATGTTTACCCCTTCCAAGGGGCCACCAATATATCAGTAGACTATCACTATCCAAGGGTGATTAATGGCTGATGACTTCCATTCCAATCTCTTATAGTCAACATTCATATCATCAATATTCACTGTTTTTTTTCCTCAAAAGCTGCTGCTGCCTGCTTTAAGGTTGTCAAATTGCTAGATTTGCTTGTGGGGTTAAAGTCCATATAATCCACTATACGCATAAAATACAACCCTTGTTTTTGTTTAATTATGCTCGTTTATTATCGGAACCTAGAATTAATCCAACATACTATAAACACAACTAATCAGAACTGAAAGGTAATCACCAATTAAATCACTTAAATAGTTGTCTTGAACTCTTCTACAAGGACCAAATTAATCTGCTGAAAACAGCCTTGACAATTGACATAGATACTACTAAAACTTCCATTCTTTATGGTACTTGCATCATTTTTTAGGACAATATATACTCCTATATATCATCCTTCCCATGATCGGAAACTTGATCAATACTCTATTAACAAAGGTTATGTTTAGTGCACCGGTGCATCGGTCAAACGGAGTCTTAAGTGTAATCTCTGTTTCAATCGTTGTTCTAATAATCTCATCTGTACAGTACCTAATTTGATTTGTACAATGTAATCTCATCTGTATAGTACCCAAACAGTGCCAATCACACCCTACCGCATCATCCTACTAAACGCACTATGTGATTGATTGTTTGACTTATCATACGTCTTTCATATCACATATTGTTTGTCTATGTTGGTAATCCAAATTTGATTAATGAAGTTCATCAAAGCGTATATATCCATATATACACTAATTAATCTAAAAAAGTGACTGATTTATTGTTAAATTATTTGCCCTAGGTGCTTTTTGCATATGTTCATAACTAATACTAATATCTAAAAATGGAAAAAAAATCGTTAAATTGAAAGAGGAAATTAGGAAGGAGAGACTATGTAGTATGTAGGGATGAACCTTTTTCCTCCAATCATTGCTTAAAGGAAGAAAAAGAAAAAGAATAAAAAAGATGGTTCTTTGCGTATAGAATTCCCCACAATCACAGTATCAAAAATTCCGATTCCATCATAATATATATAGTTTCAGCATCGATCTCAAAAACTTTGATCATCTTTCATCCAACTAATTACTAAATCTTTATGCAAATTGACAATTCATTCAATTAATGGACAATAATTCCTCCCCCACCAAGACAAGTGTGCGATCCATGATAGTTATCAATTTCAGATAAAATTTTGCCTCCATCAAAAATATCTAACCCAAAACCCTAAAAACAAATAAAAAAAAGTGCAGTGTCACCATCAAATTTTGCTCCAAAATTCACACACTTTTGTTAAACGTGGCCTCTATAGTATTATTCCAACACATCAAAATTTGGGGACCTCTTTTTTTTTTTGAATTTTTTTGTTCCATTTTGGTTTTTTGTAGCTAAATAAATCTCAACTATTTCCAACACATATATCTTTCTATCTTTTTCTTCCCTAAATTGGGTCCCCTTGGGCGGCTCTTCTCTCCTTCTCTTTGTTATCCATTTTCCATTTCCTTCATCTTCTTTCCTTTCCTAGTAGCCCCAAAATGCTCTACTTTATTCCCACCAAGCTCCCAAATTCCTAACAATATAAGTAATTAATTTGCAAAGGGACAGAAGACAGCTGGATGATGATACCCTTTGATTATAATTTTCTATAATATTTGAGCTTTTAGAGTTTTGTCTTGTGAAGCATATGTTGAATTAAGTAACCTTAATTTTGGGTTTGGGACATTGATTCTTGGGATAAATACATTATTTAGTTATTTTTTGTTCTTAATGAGGATCTTATTAAGTGGGAATGCATAGACATGAAAAGGAATTTTCTTACCTAACGTCCAAATTAGATATTGCCACTTGGCAAATAAAATCTCTCCAAGTCCAACTCATGAATATATTGCAAATTGTGTCAAAATATTGCCTCTTGGCTCTTGGGCTGCTTTGAAATGACTAAAATATTGTTGTTGTTCTTGGACCTATCCTCATTAAGATCATCATCAATATAATAAAATATCTTAATTAGATGGCTCGTCAAGACACTCAATTTCTCCAATTCTTTCACACCTTGTGGATGAAGGAACCAATTAAAATAAGCATATAAATAAATTGTTTACTACTAATAGGTACCCTTAGGGTTCGGCAATCTCACATTCAATGCTTCGTACATAGATATCATTCAAATTAGGTTTGTGATTTCCAACTTGCATTTTTACAAACACAAAAATTTTATTTAAATTAATTAGGTACATTTAGGCATGGTAAATTTTAATCATAATCCCCAGCCTAACCTATTAGTTTGGTTTTACTTTAGTTCTTAAGGCACTAATTATATACAAATTTGGATCATTATAAGTTTATTAAATAATTCCATTAAAAATTGATAAATATATATATATCCATATGGAATGATAAGAGAATATATAGCATTAATATGACATGTCAAATAATTCACAAGCATTAACAATGATATCAATGAAATAATATTTGTGTTAAAAAGATTGGGAGAGAGAAAAGAATGGAGAGAAGTTTTGAATACTATTTCTCAATATATGACAAAGGTGGGTTTATATAGTAGTTCTAACCCCTCATTGTATGGTAAGTTATAATTGGCTCCTAAACATACTCTAATCTATATTAAATACAAGATTCCAATATCAATTACAATTAATTACATTAACATCCCCCTCAAACTCAAGTTGGCCTCAAGGTGGTGAAGATGAGGCCAACTTGAGTTTGGAAACCAGATCTTGAAACCAAGATGGAAGATGTGTCTTGGTGAAGATGTCAGCAGTTTACACTAATAATTTTGATGTTATATTGTGTTTTAAATCTTGTGAATCTGAAGAAATTTTTGTACCCTATATATTGAGAGAGATTGATGTTTTGAAGTTTATAGCAAATTATGGAGACAAATATGTGAAAATGAGAGCAAGTAAGTTCCAATCTTAGTATAGATATGTTGTTGTGGAGGGAACTCCACGTTTGCTACTTGTTTATCACTCTTGCAATTTTTTGTCTCTGTAGTAATTCGGATAAGATTAAGATACAAATATATAAACGATAACACTATATAGAGTACTGTATTTTCTACAATTACTCTTCATGGATTGGATTTTTTTTAGTTTCTATGACCCACCCATGATTGCATTTGCTATCAAGTCTTTTTCATTTCTTTTATATTAACATTTAAATAAATTAATTAAATATATATTGAAGTGGTAATTTTTTTTATTTCAAAAAATTGAAATATTTTACTTTTCCATTGAATGTAAAAGTTGAAAATTTGGAATTTAGTCTTCTAAAAATTTCTCAAGAGTTTAATTTGTTTTTACTCCATTTTCTTCATTATTCTTTCATTTCTTTCCTTTTTCACCCAATTCCTTTTCATGTGATGATTTGACAAATCGGGCCCATTTAAAATTAACCAAAATCGCAAATAATGTAATGGGATTTGAATATAAAATCACAAGATTTCAAAAAATATGAACCTACCAATTGAATCAAAGTTCAAGTGCATTTGAAGCTGAACTTTGAGAATTCGTTATTATAATATCGTAATTCCGTGATAATTTGTACTGATTGAAACTCATTGAATCATTTCTCCTTTATTTAGGGTGAGCATTAGGCGGTTCAAACCGCTCGAAACTGTTAACAGTTTTTTGTGGTTAAGTCAAATCGCGGTTTAAATGGTTTGGCGGTTTGAACCGTCTAAGGATTAAGTACTAAACGGTCGGTGCACGGGTTTGGAATTTTCAAAACCATAACCAACCGTTTAGTAATATTTATAATTAAATATATATTATATATATAAAATAATATTAAATATATATAATTACATATATAATAATATATATAATTATTAAACGGTTTAAACCGTCTAAACCGTATACCCGACCGCATAACCGGCTAAACCGCATAATCAGTTTAGACGATTAAATGATCGGTTGACGGTTCCAAAAATTAGCTGACGGTTTGTAATTGGTTTTGAGAACCATAAAACCAAAATCGAACCGATCATTACTCACCCCTATATTTATCAATGAATTTCAAATTTTAATGTATGGAGAATATATGTTAGTACCATATATGTTATTGGGGACTGTCACATAATTTGTTGATAAAGTATTACACCTAAGCTGTTAGCTCAACTGGTGTACCGTGTCTGAATTGAGGTCTATAGAGATTTATTTTGATTATAATGAAATTTCACATGTACTCACTACAAAAAATATTGAATTCTCATTTCTCAATCATCTAATTCATCTTAGCAACCTAAAAAAGGAGTAAATCATATAGTGTCATATCGTTGATAATTCCAAGTTCTAATATAAGAGGGGTAATATGGGGAAAGTACTAGAAACGGTTAGGGAATAAAAATAACGTGGGATAGGATTGCCGCCAAAAACACCGGCAAAATCTCCGACCAAACTGTAATCATCACGTGCATATTTGCCACGTCACATCTCCTATTTTCTCCTCATGTGCTGACGTAAATCCCCGCGCGCCGTTATAATCACCGCCATACTAGTTCGAAAAAAAAAAAAAAGGAAAAAGCTACTCGGTCAAAAGTACAACGCTCGTCAGCACACACGGGACTGACCGCGGGCAGAAATAAACCGTCCGTCCAACCAATCACTTATCTCCACGTCACAAAAGTATTTTCGATCCAATTTTTATTTTTTCTAATGATTTTTTTTTTCTAATTTGACTAATTTAATTCTGTCTTTTCAATTAAACGGCTAAGGTTTAAATTTTAAAAAGAAAATTTATTTATTTATTTATATATTTATTTTTGTTGTGTTTTTTTTTTCCTTGAATATTGGAAGAACCCATTATTGTCATTTTTGTACAGTATCAGAGGAGAAGAATAATAAAAAGGTCCCCTTTGGGAAATTCTGGCTGGGTTCTGGGATTTTTAAGTGAATTTAATTACTATTTTCTTTGCAAAAGTTAGGCCTTTTTCTTTTATTTGCTTTGGTTGTTTTTAGTTTTGGAGAGAGTTGGGTATATTTTTTCTTCCGTTTTGGGGGAGAGAAATGGATGATGAATATGCTAAGCTTGTAAGGAGGGTGAACCAACCAAGGTATGCTTTTTGAATTTTTTTTTCTGGGGTTTTAGGTTGTTTGATTCTGGGTAAAGGGTTTTTCAAATTTTCGATTATGATTAATTTTTGCAGTTTTAGCAAGCCAAGCCACTGCTTGATGGGGTTTTTTTTTTGGTTTCTTTTTAAGTTTTCTGAGTTTGGCTGATAAGAATTTTGATAGAAAAAGTTGTGCAATAGAAGATTGTTTCTTTTGAAAATTTTTCATAAGAACTGAATAAGTTTCTAGAGTAATTTGTTGAAAGTGACTTTTCATTTTCTTTCCTATGTTTTCATGGAAACAAGTTAAAGTCCCATTTTCCCTCTTTCAAATCCAAAATCAACGGAGCAAATTGGACTTTCCCAGCAAAATTGAAGCCAATATGACATGTTTTACTGATGGCTTCTTTTATTTCTTTTTACTATTAGTAATGAATTTTTGGGATTGGGAAAAAGTATGGTATGATTTAAGATGTCTGGTTTCGTTGTTGCAGAGTTGTGATTGACAATAGTTCTTGTGAGGATGCCACTGTTATCCAGGTAAATTTCATGCTTGGACTTTGCTGTACTTTAGACACTGGTTTTACTGTGATTAGGTTAAATCATCATAAGTAGACTTAGTAGATCCTTCAATTCTCAGTTTCTTTCAAGTTAATTTTAGCCATCAAGGTGTTATATTTGGATTTTGGACTTCTGAGAAGTTGCTGTAGCTTAGCTTATGAATTGAAGAAAAGAAACCAAAAAAAAAAAGAAAGAGTAGCATTGACATATGGCAATATTATAGATCAAATATGTTCCACTAGTTAATAAGGTCTTTGCAGTTGGTGGAATGGTTGCCTTCGTGTGTTGATTTGTTTAAAATGTTATTAGGATTTAAAAAACTTACTTTTTGGCACAGGTTGACAGTGTCAACAAACATGGAATTCTCCTGGAAGTTGTCCAAGTGCTTACTGATATGAATCTTGTAATAAGAAAAGCATATATTTCGTCTGATGGAGGATGGTTTATGGATGGTAAGGTTTTATTTTATTTTTTTTCAATGAAAAAAACGATCCTATGCAAAATCCAGGGTTAACCAGTTACCTATCATAACTTCTTTTAATTATCGCCATGTTTCAGTCTTCAATGTTGTTGACAATGATGGCAACAAAATCAGAGATAAGGAAGTCATAGACTATATTCAAAGGGTAAGAACATGCCCTAATATTACTTAAATTGCAATATTATAGACTACGACTTGTGACCTTGCATATTCTTCTTACTTTTGGCGAGGAGAATTCTTCCTCATTGCTCGATTAGTTCAATGGCTGCCTTTTCTTCTGTCATCTATTGTTTGTTTCTTCACTTTCCAATTCTTCGTATTTGACTATTTTCCATCTTACTTTTTAACTTTGCAGAGAATTGAAACTAGTGCTGGCTTTTTCCCTTCACGGAGGGGCTCTGTAGGGGTAATGCCTTCAGAAGAGCATACATCAATCGAACTTGCTGGCACTGATAGGCCTGGTCTATTATCTGAAGTATGTGCAGTTCTTGCAGACCTCCATTGCAATGTTGTTAATGCTGAGATATGGACCCATAATGCTAGAGCTGCAGCTGTAGTTCATGTGACAGATGATTTAACAGGCAGTGCAATCAGTGATCCAAAACGTCTGTCAACAATAAAGGAATTACTTTGTAATGTTCTAAAGGGAAGTGATGACTTGAAGACAGCAAAAACAGTGCTTTCAGCTCCAGGTTTTATGCACAGGGAGAGAAGGTTGCATCAAATTATGTTTGCAGATAGGGATTATGAAAGGGTCGAGAGGGCTGGAGTAAGGACAGCACAGGATGGGAGCTCAAGGCCACAAGTTACTCTGTTGAACATAGAGAAAGATTACACTGTTGTTACAATGAGGTCAAAAGATCGGCCAAAATTATTGTTTGACATAGTCTGCACTCTTACTGATATGCAATATGTTGTTTTCCACGGAATGGTCAACACAGGAAGAATGGAAGCTTATCAGGTAAGATAGTTTTATTAAAGTAGCTGATAAAATGATCCTAGGAAGTAGGAAACCATTTATGGACAAAACTAGATTGTTTTTGATGTCATAGTAGTCCTATCAGCCAGGGACATTGTATTGATCAGCTTTAAGAATTTGACAAGTTGATTTAAGTCAAACCACTAGTTAAATTGATGCTGACGTTGCAATCCATTTTGTGTTGGAATTCTACTCAGTTGAGCACAAGCTTACATCTGCAGACTAAAATGTGCTTATGTCATTAACTGTTTTTTCTTTCCCATTAAACAGAAAATTTCCATTTGGTTGTAGGAATTCTATATACGACATGTAGATGGGCTCCCCATTAGTTCGGAAGCTGAGCGCGTCCGAGTTATACAATGTCTTGAAGCAGCCATTGAAAGGAGGGCATCTGAGGTATAGAAAACCAGCTCCTTCCTATTTTCCACACACACGAGGGAAACCTGATTATGGTAAAGCATGCTAATAACTCCTGATTTAATACTCTGCACTTCATGGTACAGGGGCTGGAACTAGAATTGTTCACAGATGACCGACTTGGACTCCTATCTGACATCACCCGGATATTCCGGGAAAACAGCTTGTGTATCAGGAGAGCATTAATTTCAACAAAAGGTGGCAAGGCCAAGGACACCTTCTATGTCACGGACGTGACAGGAAACCCGGTTGATCCCAAGATCATTGATTCAATTCGTCGACAGATTGGACATACTTTGCTGCAGGTGAAACATGACACAAGCCTTGCTCCAAAACCACCTCATCAGGAGACAACGATGGGTTATTTCTTCGGAAACCTATTCAAAGCGCGAACCTTTCAGAATTTCAAGTTAATCAGATCTCACTCTTAATTTTTCTCCTGTGTAGTCCCAGTTGAAGTAGATAGTTGTACAGGAAAATATCAGATATCAACTCAAAAGATATACATGGGGAGCAAAAAAATGAAAACTCTGTAAATTGCCTTCTCCCTTGCTTAGCACTCATATCCTGATATACTGTAAAGGAATAGAGGAAAGCATTAGCCAGTCACTATACTGTAAAAGTTCCTGCTGGTATTTGTATATCTCCCATCATATCTCTTGTAAATATCCTATGTACAGAGTACAGTGTAATGTTCATATGGATCATACGAAGCTACAAGTTTGTATAGACTCAATGAAGAAAAAAGAACGAAAAATCTTGTGAATGTTATCATATGTATATAAATCTCTTTTTTTCTTTCATTTTCACCCTCTATCTCTGGAGCACTTGTGTATATGCAAGGTTCTAGAGATTTTTTTTTTTTAGGAAATTAGTTTAAGGCTGACAAAACGGTAGGCGTTGCTGTCGTTTTGCCAAGAAATGTTTTCGAAAGATATAACGGCTAGTGTCCATCTTTCTCCTGTAAGTTGGTTATAGTTGTAACTTAACCCCATGTTTCTGGCTGTCTCGTAACTCGTTCGTGACTCAGTCATGAGACCGGTGACTGACTTAGCGAATAAAATAGCCCGAGCTTTGATCTCTGCATCGAATCACGCTATCCCAACTCGGAAATGGACACCTTCTCTTGAACAGACGCTTCACCGACTCGGCTGTCGTGACTCGCTGAGTCCATCAATGGTAGCGCAAGTCATCGACTCCTTCCTCTCCACTCATCATTCTCTCGCTCTCGGCTTCTTCAACTGGGCATCTCAGCAACCTGGTTTTTCTCACGATTCTGTCTCATATCAATCAATTCTCAAATCTCTCTCCTTTTCCCGCCAATTCAATGCTTTGGAAATCCTTTTGAAGCAAGTTAAAGCGCAGAAACTATCTCTAGATTCTTCGGTTTATAGATTTATAATTAGTTCATTGATCAAAGGAAAGAAAACCCAGAATGCATTTTGGGTTTTTTATGAAGTTAACTCGCCGAGGGCAGAACTTGGGGCTGATTTATGTAACTCGCTTTTGGCTGCTTTAGTTTCTGATGGGTACTATGGTCATGCGGAGAAAGTGTTTGATGAAATGTTCCAAAAAGGGGTTGCTTTTAATACAATTGGTTTTGGTTTGTTTATATGGAGGTTTTCTAAAAATGGTGAATTGAGTAAAGTTTTAAGCTTGTTGGATGAAGTTAAAAAGAAGAATTCTTCGGAGGTTAATGGATCTATTATGGCACTTTTGATAGTTCATGGACTTTGTTTTTCGTCGAGAGAATCAGAGGCTTTGTGGGTTTTGGATGAGTTGAGGAGTAGAGGCTTCAAACCTGATTTTATAGCTTATAGAATTGTGGCTGAAGCGTTCAGAACAACAAACAGTGTGGTTGAGAGGGCCTTGGTTTTGAAGAAGAAGAAAAAGCTAGGGGTGGCTCCAAGGAGTAATGATTATAGAGAGTTTATCTTAGGGTTGATATTGGAGAGACGGATATGTGAAGCAAGGGATTTGGGTGAAGTGATTGTGAGTGGGAATTTTCCTATTGAAGATGATGTTTTGAATGCATTGATAGGATCAGTTTCGAGCATTGATCCTGCCTCAGCAATTATGTTTTTGAATTTTATGGTTCGGAAAGGGAGATTACCAACTTTGTTAACTTTGAGTAACTTGAGTAGGAATTTATGCAAACATGGCAAGGTTGATGAATTGTTGGAGGTTTATCAGGTTTTGGCTTCACATGATTATTTCTTGGATATGGAGAGCTATAATTTGATGGTTTCATTCTTGTGCAAAGCTGGGAGAGTAAGAGTGGCTTATGAGGTTCTGCAGGAGATGAGGAAAAAAGGGTTAGCCCCAAATGTATTTTTTTACAATTCACTGATGGAAGCATGTTGTAGAGAGGATTTAGTGCGTCCTGCCAAGCGATTATGGGATGAGATGTTTGCAAGTGGGTGCACAGGAAATTTAAATACTTACAATATCCTCATTGGAAAACTCTCAAAGATAGGGGAAGTTGATGAGGCCCTGCGCCTCTTTCAGCATATGAGAGAGAAAGGGGTAATGCCTGATGCGACAACTTACACAACCCTTCTTGAAGGGCTTTGTCAAGAATCAAATTTTGAATCTGCTATTGCAATCTTCAATAAATCTGTAGAACAGGATGTAATGCTTGCACAAAGCATATTGAGGACATTTGTCATTCATCTCTGCAGAAAAGGTATGTTCCTCAGGTTCTTGATTTTAAGCCATTTCAAAATTATATTCTGAATATTGCCAAAAAAGAAATTATATTCTGAATGGATTTATCAATATTACTATCATGCATTTCCTTGTTTCCTGATGTGTAAGTTAGGTGGTTTAATAGTTGTCCATTGCAGGTCAGTTCCATGTTGCTTCTAAGTTGCTCTGTGGTCTCACTTCTGATATAACAAGTTCAGATGCCCATGCTGTTTTGCTGAAATGTTTAGCTGATGCAAAGGAGATTCAGTTTGCAATTAAACACATAGATTGGGTTCGAGAAACCTCACCTTCGATGTTGCAAGCTATATATAACAAGCTTGTTGCATCTCTTTCTTCTACTTCAAGACCAGATTCAGTTGAGCAGTTGCTTCAAGCAATACAGGTAAAATGTTTACCAAATTGCACTGAAGCATATACTTCATATTAGAAAGCTTTATTTATCAAACTTCTTGTATTCATTCTCAAAATTTGTACAGAAACTTCAAGCAATACAGAGAAATTGTCTAGATTGCACCGGAGATATACAAAAAGATGCCTAGAGCAAAATACATTAGATTTTAGAGCATTCTTTTGTTGCAAAATTTCCTATGCTTTCAAGACTTTACATTTCACAGCTATCATGTACAATTCTCCACTTCTTGAAGAACCTTACATTGTTTCCTAAGAAATGGCCTCTGTCAGCTTCTTCATCTATGAAATTTCAGCTCAAAATACTTTCTATTTCATTTAACATGTGATCAGTGTGTTGTTGAACCACCAAGATTGTGGTGTTACCCAAGAAATCTGAAGAAGCCAACACATCACCAATTACACCCAACTCCTCATTTTCATTCCATTCTGCCAACCCTGACAAAATACGCGATATTCTGTCATACCGCCTGCCTACAACTACAAGTTCATACTGATTCTCTAAGCTGCGAAGGACAGCAGCAGTCCCTGGCCCCTCTGTCACTAGTTCCTCTTTGTACATGGCACGATGGTTCCCTGAGATATTGGCTCTAAAATCATGAATAACTTCATTGTCAAGAATGTTGCCATCAGTAAGAGCAGCCGGACATTCTCCATCATACAGGATTCGAATCAGTGTCAAGTTGATGTATTGTAGTTCAGCCATCCTAACTCCCAAAGCTAATGCCTCCCGGTCATCAGCTCCACCCAAGAAGATAACAGCAACTTCATAAGAAGACCATGTCCAGAAAGCTCTCGGTGATTTAAATGGGCCACGGTCAACAAGTATTGCAACCGAGCAAGGTGCCTTATCCAGGACATTCTGGTTAGCAATCTTGAGGGCCTTTCTGGTCGATTGTGTTTCACCATTGACATGATATCTCTTGTAATAGGGAATTACAATAAGCGAAGTCCCTTTCTCAAGTGCAATTGAACACACATCATTATGCATTGTTTGAGGAGGAGATAATGCAATGAAGGGGAAAACCGAGACAGACCTTCAAAGTCTTTGGCAAAGTTTCTGAAGGCATTGATAACATGTCCCGAGTCACGTGAGGAGAGCTTTTTGGTCAACTTATGGGGAATCAAGAGTGGGGTTGCATTACTCCCAGTAAGCTCAATCTGGTGAAGCATGTAAACTCCAATAGGACTTTGCTTGCTGGGATTTAAGGCCCCAAGGAGGTTAATGGTAGATGGAACATGTTCTTCGTCATGAATGCAGACTAATATCTTTAGTTCAGAGTTTGGTCTCGAGTGCATCACAGTTTTTCCATGGCAAAACTTGTAACTCCTTGAAGAATCACCAAAGTATCGCACTATTGGTGTAATAGCTCCTGTTATAATCAACAGCGATATGCACATAGCCGAAAAGGCCTCATCACTTAGTATCTGCAATGAGCATCTACATGTGTTGATAGCATTAAGATTAAAATGCAACTATGAAAACATCAACTATACACATTTAGAGATACTAATATTGACTTATTAGCCTTTTTGCCCCCTAAACTATGTGACTAAGGACATTTTGTCCCCTAAACTAAAATCAAGACAATTTGTCCCCTGAACTTCCCAAATTCATGACACTTTGCCACCTCCGTTAGGGGTAAAATGTCTTGAACTTGGGAAATTTAGGGGGTCAGTTGTCTTGAATTTTGAAATTCATGGGACAAGTTGTCGCGATTTAAAGTTCATGGGGCAAAATGTCCTTGATGCAATAGTTCTTGCAGATGGCAAAAAGGCTACTAAGCCTACTAATAATATTTAGTGGGTGCTTAACATATATATAGTACAGTCTTTCGAAACATACCCGTTGATCCTTGGCAAACTTAAACAATCCAAGCTCGAGAATGCCTTGAAAATTCATCACAAATCCAAGACAGATAGCATCATTGAGTTGCATTTGGAAGAAAAGACAACATAAAAAGGCTCCCAAGAACTTTCCAACTGCAGCAATCAAGGTAATAAACTGAACTGTGGAGAAAGTTTGGATACCAATTGCAAAGATGTCAACTGTCAATCCAAACTTCACAAAATACAAAGGCATTAACACCCAATGGGTTATGACATCAAGCTTTTCTATTAGTGCTGACCCCAATGGCGGCCCTGAGGGTATTACCAACCCAATTAAGAGAGGACCAAGTGAAAAGTGTAAACCAACAATATGACCAAATAAACCAGAGATTATCACAGCTAAAAACAGCATCACCATTTTACCCTCTTTCAAAGGTTTTCCCACCAAACTTTGCTTCATATCCCAAACAAGTAATGGCCCAAAACACAAGATAATTAGGGCTGCGAATATGATACCGTGACAAAGTGTTCTTAAGAAAAGTAATGCGGCATTTCCCATATTACCAAATACTGTCATAAACGTGAGAAGAATACAATGGCAGACCCAAGTAACCATGGAAGAACATATAGCAATCCTTCCAATCTCTGAATTTATAATCCTAAGCTTTGAAAGATAGTATGCCACAACAGGAAAGGATAGCACGGATTCTAACACTGATACCATGTGAAGTTGCCTGTTATCATCATTATCAAGAAAATGGCCCAAGCTTAGAGAGGCGATTAGGGTTAATAGCATTGGGAGTCCCATAGTTAAAATTCCATTAGAGAAACTCTTTCTGTTTATATTCTTAAGCAACCTTATATCTGTCTCTATACCAATGATGAAGAAGTAGAACATGAAACCTATAGTAGATATTACATCCAGCATTAAGTAACTTCTCAGAGGAAATATGGAGTTCATGAGCCACGGAATCCGGCAAAGAAATGATGGACCTACAATTATACCGCCCTGATATTATATCATAAGACGAACAATCAAAGTTAGAAACAACTCGAAAACAAAAGGGATATAAAGAAATTATTCCTTGTGATTATTAAGATATACATTTTTCATTTTCCTTTTTTTTTTTTGGGTTTCTTGTGTTGCAAGAAATGATGAAAAAGCATGTGAGTTACTGTTCATTAATGTGCTCCTGTATTTTGGAAGTATTTTAGGAAAAATATGAAAACACAAAATTTTAACTTCTACTTTTTTTTCCAAAAACACTGCTTCTGTTTCCAAAACAGTCTGCCAAATATGTTTTCACTATATTGTTTCCAAAAACAGAGAATTGACAACAGAAAACATGAAACAGAAACGATGTCAAACAAGCTCTAAGATATACATTTTTCATTTTCCTCGCTTTTTTTTGTGGGGTTTCTTTGTGTTGCAAGAAATGAAGAAACTTACTAGAATTTGAGCTAGCATGACTGTTTGGCCAAGGGGCCTGAGGAAGTAATAGGTGAGGAGAATGACAACAGAGGCAAGGAACATTTGAATCAACAAAACAGGGAGCATATGTTCGAGAGGATTGGAAAGGTAAAAGATACCAACTGATCCAATCTGGGTTATGTTGGAGCAAATGTAACTAATATTTGCAGAAATTCTGGAATTTGGCAACGTGTTGTCGAACAGAACACTGTCATCAGGTTCAAAAGGTTCTTCTCCTGAAAACGACATGATTTTATTGGATTGTATCACAAGAAACCAACAGTGCTTAATTTCCAATGGTGGGTTGAAACAAAAACTTTAGAATAATTAAAAGGAAAATGGTGGATTGAAGATTGAAAAAAAATGAAAAAAAAATGCAGAGAAAGAAAGAGAGGAGGAGGAGAGCTTGTTAGGAAGATCAAGAGCGAATTTACAGGTTAAGATACACATGGACCAGATTTTAACCATCAATTCTCCTTATATTTATTTCTTTTTATTAAAAAAAATTATATTATTATTATAATGAGCCAGGGATTATATCTTGTTTGGGCCTAGATTATAGAACAAATATTTTCACAAAAGATTTTTTCCGGACCAAATCCATATTTCTGGGCTAGCCAAACCAATTTCTATTTCTTTTCTTTTCTTTTCCCTTTTTCTTTGATTTATTTTTTTCTTTTTTGAGTTACACAGAAATTGAATGAAAAACTACCAAGTACAAGTAGTTAAAAACCCTTATTAGTTATATAACTCTTTTCTCTCATTGGTTTTCTAATTACTTGGACAACAAGAAAAAAGAGGAGCACATGTATAATTACTATTACTATTATTTATTTATTATTATAGAAATTATAATATCATATTCCCTCTTGAATAAGTTTTTCTCCCCGAAAAAAAAAATGTGGGTCTCTAGGGTTATCTATGGAGCTTCAACCAGAAAGATGGCGGCTCGAGTAATAGCCGGTCCCAATCTCCTCCCAAATTCTTCTTTCTTCTCTTTTGTTAGATCTTCAAATAGGAATGAGGTATGTAACATGGGATTTTGCATATTAATTCATATATTATATTGTAATTATTTATTTATCTATCTTGTTCATATACATATTATAGTGCATATGTACAAGGTTCATATATATCTTATAAGGTTCTTGAATTAATTTTTTTAATATATATATGAACCCATTATATTCCTTAGAGTTAGCTAATTATAATAGTGCCACCAACACTTATAAATCCGAATCTAGTTTTGGGTGAAACTTTCAGCACCTATTTACAAGACTCTAACTTGAATCATTTTGTTTGATCCAATAGTTAGTTTTTTTTGTTTTTTTTTATCTCATCCGGTATCCAGGGCTTTTGCCCTGACTAATCCGGATCCGACCGCGTCGTGCATCTGGTTATGGTGGGTGAGTCTCCCAACAGGGGCAGCTGCGATCCAATAGTTAGTACTGAGTCATTATTGAATTAATTCAAAAAATGTACTCCATATGTTTGGAGAAATAGAGTTATGTGGGAATTAATTAAGGCTTGAAATATTCTTTTAGTTTGGGAGATTGAATTGCTTATTGGGAATTTCTTTCTTTTAATTTATGGCAGATGTTTAATAATGGTGTGGGTATTGATCTCTTCTTTCGTCAAATCCATAATTCACCAACATCCTTCAAATTCACAAGAGACGTTTCAAATGTCAATAATCATGTTGTTCCAAAATTAAGCAAGGAATCATCACAACCCGTCGACCAAGTTGAAATGCAAAGGGAAATCCTTTCGAGCATTGCTCAATTAAAGGAAAGGCAACACGATTTTCTCAAAAAGCAAGACAAAATGGGGATTATGCTTAGAGAAGTCTATGATTGGCAGAAGAAAATTCAAGATTCTAGCCTTGAGAGTGAGACGAAGATGAAGAAAATGGAAGAAACGATGAAGGAAATTCTGGCCGATCAAATGAAAATGAGGACTATGCTATGCCAATTTAATCAAAGCCGAGATGCTGATTTTGATTCTACCACTAAAGCAAAGATAAAGGAAACGAAAGAAACGACGGCCAAACTTGGAGACAAGGAGAAAAGTAATGATCTTTTTTTTACACTACTGTTAATCATACTGCTTGTAATCATTTCTATTCGGCCGCCGAAATTCTAAATATAGTTAGGATGATTATTTGATAATGGTGTAAATTTTGGACTCCGAGTTGACACATACTTATTTTCAGAATTAGTTTTGTTTTTAAAATTCAAAACTAATTCCTAAAGGGTACATGTCAACTCTTAACCCCCGCATGTATAGTCTGTTCAACTCCACTGAATGTGTATTATATATAAATCCATATAGTTATAGTCCCTAAACTTTGCTTATCGAGCAGGGTCGATAATTCTTTTTTACGCTCTAAATTGTCCCTCCAATTTGTCTCTCCTAATAATTAAGGTAATTTTACCCTCCAAATTGTCCCTCCTAATAATTAAGGTTAAATACAGGTTTAGCCCCCCTAATAATTAAGGTAATAAATTAAATACATGTTTAGCCCCTAGTTATAAATATGAAGAGTTTGCAAGGTAAATCCCTTGATTTTAGACTAGTATTGAATAGAGGTAAATCCATTGATTTTAGACTAGTACACGTTAGGAGAGTCAAGTATATATAGTAAGTTTTCTAATGACACGTCTGGAGAGTCAAGTGAGGGACAAATTGGAGGGTCAAATAGCAATACTCGTCCATTATGTGTGTTCAACATGCCACCTATAAAGCACGTGAACCATTAAAAAGGTGACACATGTCACTGATTTTTAAGAAAGTGAAAAAAAAATGAAAAAGTAGATTCAACGATTTTCGTCCAACTTAACAGCTCAACATTCCATCCATAATGGACCATAATAGACTTGGCTCTTGAATTCTTGTAAATTGAAACAACATTCCATCCATAATGGGTCATAATAAATTTAGCTCATGAATTCGAGTCTTTTGAATGGAAAAAAAAAAAATTATTATTGAGAGAGCTTTACCCCATAATAAGTCAACCAACTCGAACTAAGATTAACTTCTCTCTCCTTTGATATTCCAAACTAAAGTACTTCAATAAATAGGATATTGGATGACCAAAATTAGCCCTTCAAAACCTATGAGTCCACTTAAAATTTCAATCTGGAATTCTGGACAAAGGAAAGGACCCCATAAACCCTTCCTTCCCTTACCCTTTCATTTCATCACATTCCATCTAGAGGAGAAAAAGGAAACGACCCCATAAACCCTTCCTTCCCTTACTTTTCATTACATTCCATCTCCCCTCTCTTCAATTCAAAGTAACGATTCGGTCATTTTAGTTTAAGAGTTTTTTTTTTCCTTTATTTTTTTTTTGAATCAAACTCTTGGAATAGGCAATATTTTTTCAAAGTATGGATTGTGCACCAGGACTCTACCCCTTGCCCTTTAGGTCCAAATGCATCCACTAGAGCAAAGGGAGAACCAGTAATAATTAAGAATTTCATTTTACAAAGAATGGTAACTCATTCTTCTAGGAAAATTATAAGAAGAAATCTTAAAAGTAAACAAGATGAATCAATTTTTGTAAAAATCTCATTCATTTCCAGGAAAATGGAGAAAGAACATGTACGTTTTCTTACAGCTGAAACCTCTATTTTGAAAAGAATCAATTAATCGATTAAAACTATGCCTTAACTATGCCCTCTCGAACAAACTGTACAGAAGTTATCTATAACAAGATTTACAGGAAATGTACAAACATATTAACGTGTAGAAGTTAGTCGTCAAGGCGTTGGATCTCACCCATCATTATGCGGTTGCTTGTTACCTTGAAACCGAGCAAGGCAGGATCGATCTGTCGTCCTTTCTTCCCTTTCTTCTTGCCACTTTTCCCAGCTTGTGCACCATCCGATGGTTCCGAACCAATGCTACCATTTGCTGCTTCAATCCCATGAAGAACCGGCTTCTTAAGAACGTCAATGAATGATGATGCCTCTGGCCCTGCAGTGTCATTGAGAGATGAAGTCCTTCTAAAACGGGCATCTTTCTTGAGAGATGCTTGAGTTTCTGGATTCTTCATTGAACCTAGATTACCCCCAGCCTCCTGTCTTCCATCTGGACACAAACATAAAACACATAAAACATAAGATGTCGTGACCAATATATACAAGTATTATGTTTTCTATTTTTCTTCCAAGTTCATTCTGTTTAGAATTTAATGACTGAGACAAATAAAAATGATACCGTCAGAAGTTGCAAGGCTTGTAGAATTTTTCGGCTTGACAAATGCCATAGAATTTTGATCGGAGAAAACATCCTGGGATGATGGAATCCGTGAGACGGGAGTGCTTTTCTGTGAAACTTTGTCAAGACCTTTTGGCAGCACCGGTTGTAACCTATCAAAAACCGGAGCAAAATTCAGATGACTTTGAAATTAGAAACTTACATGGCTAAAACTAAGCGACGAACAATCATGCATGCGCATGAGCAAAGACACGGCCAAAAGCAGAGGAGAGTGAGTCTCTAGTGTCAGTATTAAAGAAAGACAGGTGAGCATTATTTAGCAAGTCTACCATTGTGCCATAAATCATCAAACTAATAGAACGTAACAATAAAGTAAACAGTCAAATGAACTCATCAGTAGCAGCAGCTCTTATTCAGAAGCACCGACTAAGCTGCCGTCAGGTAGATATGGATATTTAAAAGTTTAGGCATGACAATTACCTATCATTAGAAGCATTTTCCGTGACTGATTTATCTAATCCAGTTTCATAACTGTGCAACCTGTCATTCCCACCTGCATCATTTCAAGTAACGTTAAGATTTCATTAAAAATGGCATTTACTGAAATACAATTTTATATATATATATATAAGAAGAAGAAGAAGAAAGAAAGAAAGAAAGAAAGAAAAGAAAAAAGAAAGGTTTTGACAGATTACCAGTACTAAAAGAATTATGCCGACTATGAATATTACTTTGTAGCTCACCATGGTCCAAGCCTGTCTCTATTTGTTCCGCCATATTCTCCTCGGATCCAAACAAAGAGCCACTCATTGCAATCTTGCCTTTCAATCCATTTTTCTTCTCCGTTCCCACCAACTCAGTGAACTCTTTATCAACTGCTGATTTTCCCATCAAGCTAGCATCTGCACGACTACTGCGAGAAGGATCTTCCATACCCAATAAGAATGGCTGTTCTTCAGAAAACGAGCCAGAACTGGCATTAAGAGGCAATCTTTCACCATTGCCTATATGGTTGACACCATCACTCGCAGCAACTCCAAAAAAATGGTCTTGCATAAAGGTACTTGAATTGGAGTTTTGAGAACGTTCCATGAATGAATTGTTCCTGTGAACTTCCTGATTTGGGAAATGGTTAAAAGGAAAATTGGAACTCTGTGGTTCAGAAATAGGCCACAAGGACTCCCGATCTCTGGACGATGAAATGGGATGCTGATATTCTACTTCAGATGGCTGTCCAGATTGAATGCCCAGCTTCTGCTGAAGAAAGTCCATCAAAGCTTTCTTAGAGTTTCCATGAACTCCAGCCGATGCCCGAGCACTTGAATCTACTTCAGACTCCCTTTTTTGTAGCTCTGCTTCAAGATGTAATTGTTGCATCTGTCTTTCAGTCCAACTCTTTTCTAGCTGCCCATTATTCCTAGAGTGAAAGCTCTCTATTGCATCTGGATGAGAAGCATATAAATCACTTTGTTGCCCACGAGAGTGGTTACCTGAAGAAAAGTGACCAAGTTGGTTGTTGGACTGCATATAGAGATGTTCAGCTAGATCTAGAGAGTTTAAATTGTCTGCTTTCATCGCAGGACCAACTGCAGGAAGACTCGACCTGTCAAATGCTGAAGGGTTGTGATCAAAAATCCCTCGCAGTTGTTGCTCCTGCAAAGCATGATTTAGCCTAACATTGCTGAATTGCTCTTCAAGAGGTGAAAGCCTCTGCTGATAAAGATCAGAAGCATTCAACCCTGCCGATTGAGCCAGGTGATGACTGCTAGGATTCCTGACAAACTGGCCAATTTCATCTACAGACCACGACCCAGCATTTCGTCTTTCCCCCTCCATTCCTAATTGTTGCCTCAGTGCCATAGATAATTGGTGTGCTTGCAACTGTTCTTGGTGTAGACGAAGCTGATGCTCTGTAGGGAGCATATTGCCATACTTGGATTGTGACATGAAATTCAAAATATCGGCCTGTTGCCCTTGGAGTGCACTCTGGTTAATTTTTGCTTGGATAAGTTGCTCCAGAGATGAATCCTGTGTGCCTTGAAGCATGAGAATTCTGCTGCAATTCACTCAGGAGATGCATTCGCAACTGAACGGGATCAAGCATGTTGTCTCTAGCAGCATCAAACTTGGGCTGACCATAACCCGGATCAGACAATTGATGTTGCAGCAGTTGATCGAGAAGCAACTGCTGAGCATGAGAATGCTGCTGCTCTAGCTGTTGTTGCTGCTGCTGCTGCAACAATTTCATTTGGTTGTGACGAAGCTGCTGCTGCTGTCGCTGAAGTTCCAACTGCTGCTGCTGTTGTCGCTGAAGTTCCAACTGCTGCTGCTGTTGTCGCTGAAGTTCCAACTGCTGCTGCTGTTGTCGCTGAAGTTCCAACTGCTGCTGCTGTTGTCGCTGAAGTTCCAACTGCCGCTGCTGTTGAAACTGAAGTTCCAAAAGATGTTCCACATGTGGATCTGAGTGATGGATTGCCTGCTGGAGATTGAGATTCTTTCCCTGCATAAGATCCAAACCTTGAATTTGCTCCACACCAAATCCGGCTGAATGTGAAAAAGGATGCGAGAAACGATTTTGCTCTTGAAGTGCTTCATTGGGTAGGTTTTGTGACATTAGGTGCTGTACCAGGTCATAACCCTTGTATTCTTGTTCACGGTGAGATGAGGGTCGAGCACCAGTGTTACCTAGATGAATTCCTGGGTTAGACAAAGCATTTCGTCTATAATCATCAGACCAAGCCTCTGGAAAAGACGGTTGTTCAGCCAGTGTACCAACAACACTCTGACCAGAAAAAGTGGCCTCTCTATCAAGCAATTGATCTAAAAACTGCCCTCTATCACCCATGCTTGAAGCCATATTAGATGACTGAGAACGTTTTAAATGAGAGGTGTCTCTCAACTCAGACATTAACAACCCAAAAGGATGCAACTCATCATCTCGATGAGAAGGTATGTTGGTTTTTGAAAATTCATTTGCAATGGACAGATGGCTAGCAGGATTGCCGTAAGAACCTTGAATGTCACTATAACCTATCAAACGGTCACCACCAGCACTTCCAGGCCTTCCAGGAAAAATAATTTCTGTATCACACAGAAGGAAAATCAGGCATTACAAACAGAGACAATAAACTACAAAATGAACAGTAGGTCCAAACCCAATAGACTTACCCTCTTCTTGAGCAGCAACTTTATGGATGCTTTGATCTTCAGAAATCTGATGATCAGAATAATTACTCTGATTAAGTCCTCTTAATTGAAAATTAGTGCCAGAAGTCTCAAAAGCAGATGCAGTCCGCTCCTGCTCATTTCCAATGTCAGACCCCTTCAGTTCAAGAGCAGAAGCAGATGAGGGTATGGTCTCTTCCAAGCTGCCTTCAACAGAATCTGGTCCTTGCATTCCAGGAAGACCATTTGCACTGGATGCGGAACCAGAATTCATTCGTAGGTGTGGCATGACATCACCAAGTTCTTGGAATGGTGAGCCATCAATAGCGTCTGCCAATCTAACAGGTAAGTCTATACCAAAGTAACCTTGCTCAAACCATGTAAGAATATCAATCCCCAGATATGGTCCCTGAATCACCCCTTGAGGATCAAGATAGCATAAACTCAAATCTTCAGGAGGAGTTATGCTTTCTTGTGGACATGACTCATTATTGTCCTTATTGTTTATCTGGTTACTGCCTGGAGTAGGCTGTACTGATGGAAAGTCAAATAGAAAACTTGAGTCTTCAGGAAGCTCATTGCCCCCTTCAAACTGCATGGATGTTTGATTATCCTCCCACTTACGGTGCTTTTGCAAATTTAAATCTGCCACTTGTTGATCATCAAAAGATTTTGTTTCATCCATGTTTCTGGACCCACCAATCTGACTAGATGACATCAAAGAATTGGTTACATCCGATGTCAGGCATCTTTGTTCACCTTCTATTGAACTGTTCCTTTCTGTAATGACAAACAGAACAAATGATGAAAATATTCTCAATAAAAAGCTGATAGTCAACACCTAAATTAAAGTTGCCTACCCTTTGTCATAATCATCTGTGAATCTGACACATCAAATATCTCAGCATGATTCACTCGGTAAGAACTGTTTACAGGAGCCTTCCCAACAGATTCAATACTATCATCCCTGCTAACCAGGGAACTTTGTTTCCCTTCACCTGAAGAAACATCATGTAAATGAGGATCAGAAAGGAAAAAATAAAATAAAATAAAATAAAATAAAATAAAAAACAACAACAAAGAAAAAGAGACAAACATAAACAAATCCAGCATCTCAGTGATACTGGGTAAGATTCAACATAGTTAAACACTACCAGCAATGCAGTCATTTGATCCCCTACCTGAGTCTCTTGATGAGTTATAGAACACACCACTGCTAGTAGTTCTTCCTTTCCATATATCTCCAAGGGCAACCTGTAAGAATCATAAAAACCACTTTGAGGCAACTAAACATGATAATAGAGATTGAGTAGATTTTTCTGTCATAAATCAATAAAGAAGCTTCATACCTCTTCCTCTGCATCTGGAGGAACAAAAGCCAAAGGCTCAACAGTTTCTTTCTGTGTTATTGGTGATATATGATCCATCTCATCAGGTAGTGTATCAAAATTTGGATCACTCTTTTGTTTGCGGTAAATGTCAAGGAGTTTTCCTCTTGGATAGCAATATGCACTAGAAGTCTTGTGTCTGTCCGCAGGAAGAGATCCAATAACAGAAGCAGATCCTGGCCTTCCATTCAATACGCTTCCACTAGGATTTGACCTTCCTCGTCCTGCTGCAAATCGAACATTTGACCCATCTACTCGTCCCCTCTCCGAACCAAACCCTGGAGCACTACGGTAAGGAGCAGACCCACCCGAATGAACTTCCAAACGATGTCGTGGCCTCCATTTATCACGAGAATCATTCTCACGCTCAGAAGCTATGCGGCTCCCACTGACAAAAGCTTGTTTGTCAGCAGGGGCATCTTCTTTCTCAGCATCGGCCCTCTTCTCTGTTCGAGACTCCTTTTCTTTTTCTTCAGGACCCCATCTTGAAGACCACTTGCCGTCTCTTCGAGATTCATTCCCAGAACCACGACTACTGACATCATGCCATCGCTCTGAAGAGGACAATGTCCTATTCTCAGGAGCATCCCTTGTTGAAGCAACATCAGCACGACGGTCATCTTTTCTGCGATCTCTTCGGCCAAGTAAGCTTGTTTCTCTCTCCTCTTCACGCCAGCGGCGACTACTTTCAAGATCAGGTGTAGCCCTCCTCCAGTCTTTCTTGTCTTGAGACCCATCTAAGCGCCAAGTATCTTTCAGGTTGGGATCACCAGAGGTTCCATGGGCCAATGAATTAGATCCTTTTATATCCTGTCAGAGCAAAAATATTATATACCACAAAAATAACAGGCACACCAAAATCAAAATAATTGTTGCAACCTGAATAAGGATATACTTTTGTGACCATCAGACAATGAACATTATACCAATTTCTTCATATTCAGTCTTAATAATTTTATTTGTAAGAGGATATACCATTTTGCCATACTTCCATAAATAAGGATATATCCAGACAATAAAAGAAAAGAACACATTGAACTCTCAGATGACCACTGAAAGTAAGTCTCCTAAAAAAATTTAAGAGCAATCTAAAGTGACATACCCCAGAAGCTCCAGGAGCTAGCATTTTAGCATCAGTGGGTTTAGCATAAAGCCATTGTGGAGACAGAGGTATAATACTCTCTGAATTTGCTTGATCTATTGGCCAAAACAAAACAAATGAGTAAAGTTTAGAAGAAAGAGCTGCTTAGATATTTTGACAATGCGAAATTTCAAAATAAGTGATAAGACAGATATATCGACCTTTGGTATCATCAAGTATTGTGAGTCGCTTCACCTCCAAATTCCCATCCCAAGCTTCACCTATCAACAACCAAAACAGAGTAACTATAAGCATTCAAAATTGGCAGAAATCACCGTTTTGTACGTAATAATAGTTCCACAGTTTTTTCCAGTTGAGTCCCTAGACATCTAATAGCGCTGCAATCAAACTTTCAAATCGCCTAATCAAGACCAATGAAACTTGCATTTAATTGAATATTTCCAACAAAATAAATGAAAAAAATATAGTGTAGCATTCTACCAACTTCAGCGCTGGCAGTCAAAGTTTTGCCATAATTATTTGAAGCAATCCAAGTAGAAGCAATCTTGACTTTGCTTTTTCTTTTATGCAAACTTAAATTACTAAATAGTAAGAAGTGAAAAGAAACACTTATAAGAGATTGAACAAGATCTTTAGGAGAATGAAAGTTCAAAAGATAAAAATACACATTGGTTCAAGAAAACAATAAAAATGTAAATGTAGAAAACCTTTGAGGGAAGAGGGATCGCAGGCAGTTTTGGAGGAGAGAAGGTCATCGGGCAGATCGAATTTTCCGTCAGCCATCGAGAATATGAAAATTTGTGAGAACCTGAAGTCGGAGATCGGAGGAAAGAAACGGCAGACTTTTCTGAAAAGGACGATGATGCAGCAATAGAGAGAACGATGGAGATGGATCAAAATGGCTGTAAGAAAAGAGAGAGAGAGTTTTGAGGAGAAAGCTGATGTTGCAGAGAGAGAGAGAAATTGCTAGGGTTTCTCAAATTGAAGGTTCGGGGCTGATTTCGATCAGAAGAAACAAAAAACTGTGATTTTTTTTTTTTTTTCTAAACAGAGAGGTAGCTTAAATGTATATCAGTATATGCGTTAGCGTTATGTCAAAAATTGAGAAACATTTTGAAATAAAAAATAAGAAACATAAACCAAAAAAAAAAACTTGCTAAAGTTAATTAGTATTTTTATCTCTATGACGTGAAAATTAGATTTTTCCTTCACCAAAAAAAAAGATTTTTCAGATTGAATACTTAATTATTACTATATTATTATTATTATAAACTCCTAAAAATTAAAAATTCGCGCTCATATAAAATCAAGGCTTGGCCAGTTTAGGTCAGGATTGGTCATTTTGGCTACAATAGGTCCTTAAGTCATTTTGATTTATTTTGGCCACCATTAATTGTAATAATGATCAAGCTATTGTGAAAAATTTTGACCACATTGTATTGTTGCTTTTACTAGTCTACTAGATTAGAATCCGTGCGTTGCACCGGGATTTGTTAAAATTTGAAAATAAATATTTAAAATTTTGACCACATTGGATCGTTGCTTTTACTAGTCTATTTTAGCCACCAACAGTATCAATGATGGTTCGTCTTGACCATTTTGACCCCATCGATCTTGATAGTTAGTCTTGATAATTTTTGCCAATTTTAACTGATGGGTCTATTTTCACCACATTGGGTTATGATAATTTGCCTGTTTTTCACCATATTGGGTTATGATAATTTGCCTTGACCATTTTAGCTAATTTTAGGTCATGTTTAGTGCACCGATTCACCGGTCGTTTGGCCGGTGGATCGGTGCACCGGTCAAATGGAGCCTTAAGTGTAATCTCCGTTTCAATCGCTGCTCTAATAATCTCATCTGTACAGTACCTAATCTAATCTGTACAGTGTAATCTCATCTGTACAGTTGCTAAACAGTGTCAATCGCACCGCTACCGCACCGCTCTACTAAACGGAGTCTTAGTCACCATAAATTGTGATAGTCCATTTTAACCAATTTTAGTCACAATCCAACTAATTAACACCTTGGTCATTTTGACTACCATCGGTCGTGATAATTAACCATAAATTGTGATAATCCATTTTAGCCAATTTTAATCACAATCCATGATAATCCATTTTAGCCAATTTTAATCACAATCCAATCACCATGGATTGTGATAGTTAACACCTTGGTCATTTTGACTACCATCGGTCGTGATAATTAACCTTGATGATTAACCTTGGTCATTTTCCGGGATAATTAACTCTTTTTTTTTGTGAAACGTGATAATTAACCTTCGCCATACCCATTTTGGCCGCCGTGATGGTTAACCTTGACAATTTTGGTCATTATCATCAGCATATATAAGAAATCTTAAATTAAACAAGATCAATTTTTTTTTTTGGTACTGAAACGAGATCAATTATATATCATTGTAAAGCTCATTCATTTCCAGGAAAAGAAGATGCACTTTTCTTACAGCTGATTCTGAAACCTCTATTTTGAAAAGAATCAATTAATCGATTAACTATGCCTTAACTATGCCTCTCAAACAAACTGTACAGAAATTATCTATAACAAGATTTACAGAAAATGTACAAACATATTAACGTGTAGGAGTTAGTCGTCAAGGCGTTGGATTTCACCCATCATTATGCGGTTGCTTGTTACCTTGAAACCGAGTAAGGCAGGATCGATCTGTCTTCCTTTCTTCCCTTTCTTCTTGCCACTTTTCCCAGCTTGTGCACCGCCATCTGATGGTTCTGAACCAATGTTGCCATTTGCTGCTTCAGTCCCGTGAAGAACCGGCTTCTTAAGAATGTCAATGAATGATGATGCCTCTGGCCCTGCAGCGTCGTTGAGAGATGAAGTCCTTCTAAACCGGGCATCTTTCTTGAGAGATGCTTGAGTTTCTGAAATCTTCATTGAATTTAGATTCCCTCCAGCCTCCTGTCTTCCTTCTGGACACAAACATAAAACACAAGATTTCGTGATTGATATATACATCAAGATTTCTTTGTTCAATCAAGAATGAGACGAATAAAAACGATACCATCAGAAGTTGCAAGGCTTGTAGAATTTTTCTGCTTGACAAACGCCATTGTATTTTGATCGGGAAAAACATCCTGGGATGATGAAACCCGTAAGACAGGTGTGCTTTTCTGTGAAACTTTGTCAATCCCCTTTGGCAGCGCCGATAGCAACCTATCCAAAACCAGAACGAAATTCAGATGACTTTGCAATTAGAAATTTCCATGGCTAAAACAAAGTGATGAAACAACAAACATGTGCACAAGCAGAGACACAGCCAAACACAGAAGAGAGCAACAAGTATCTAATGTCAGTAGTATCGAAGAAAGACAGCTAAGCATTATCTAGTGTCAAACTAATAGCATGTAACAACAAAAATAAACAATCAAAATTGACTCATCAGTAGCAGGAGCTACTAGGCAGAAGCACCAACTAACTGCAGTCAGGTAGATATGGATATACTTAAAAGTTTAGGCGTGATAATAAAACTTAAATATTAATTTACTGTTCAAACCATACAAGATAGAACCTCACCGATCATTAGAAGCATTTTCTGTGACTGATTTACTTAATCCAGTTTCATAACTGTACAACCTATCAATCCCACCTGCATCATTTCAAGTAACTTATAAGATTTCATTCAAACAGTCAGAAAAAAGGGCATTTACTGAAAAAGAAGAAAAGAACACGGTTTTGATAGATTACCAGTACTAAAAGAATTATGCCGACTATGGATACTACTTTGCAGCTCACCACGGTCCAAGCCTGTTTCTACATGCTCTGCTATAATGTCCTCGGATCCAGACAAAGAGCCACTCCTTGCAATCTTGCCTTTCAATCCAGTTTTCTTCTCCTTTCCCTCCAGCTCAGTGAAATCTTTATCCACTGCTGATTTTCCCATCAAGCTAGCATCTGCGAAACTAATGCGAGAAGGATCTTCCATTCCGAACAAGAATGGTTTTTCTTCTGAAAACGAGCCAGAACTAACATTAAGAGGCAGTCTTTCACCATTGCCCATATGGTTGACACCATCACTCGCAGCAACTCCAAACAAATGATCTTGCAACAAGGTACTTGAATTGGAATTTTGAGAACGTTCCATGAACGAATTGTTCCTGTGAACTTCCTGATCTGGGAAATGATTAAAAGGAAAATTGGAAGTTTGTGGTTCAGAAACAGGCCAAAATGTTTCCCGATCTCTGGACGATGATAGGGGATGTTGATAATCTACTTCAGACGGCTGTCCAGATTGAATGCCCAGTTTTTGCTGAAGAATGTCCATCAAAGCTTTCTTAGAGTTTCCATTAACTCCAGCTGGTGCCCAAGCACGTGAATCTATTTCAGACTCCCTTTTTTGCATCTCTGCTTCAAGATGTAATTGTTGCATCTGTTTTTCAGTCCAACTATTTTCTAGCTGTCCATTATTCCTAGAGTGAAAGCTCTCTATTGCATCTGTATGAGAAGCATATAAATCACCAGAAATTTGTTGCCCACGAGAATGGTTACCTGAAGAAAAAGGACCCAGTTGGTTGTTGGACTGCATATAGAGATGTTCAGCTAGATCTAGAGAATTTAAATTGTCTATTTCCATCGCAGGACCAACTGCAGGAAGAGTCGACCTGTCAAATGCTGAAGGGTTGTGGTCAAAAATCCCTCGCAGTCGTTGCTCCTGCAAAGCTTGATTTAGCCTAACATTGCCAAATTGCTCTTCAAGAGATGAAAGCCTCTGCTGATAAAGATCAGAAGCATTCAACCCTGAGGGTTGAGCCAGGTGATGACTGCCAGGATTCCTGACAAACTGGCCAATTTCATCTACAGACCACGACCCAGCATTTCGTCTTTCCCCCTCCATTCCTAATTGCTGCCTCAGTGCCATAGATAATTGATGCACTTGCAACTGTTCTTGTTGTAGACGAAGCTGATGCTCTGGAGGCAGCATATTGCCATACTTGGATTGTGACATAAAATTCAAAATATCAGCCTGTTGCCCTTGGAGTGCACTCTGGTTCATTTTTGCTTGAATAATTTGCTCCAGAGATGAATCCGGGTGCCTTGAAGCATGAGAATTCTGCTGCAATTCACTCAGGAGATGCATTCGCAACTGAACTGGATCAAGCATGTTGTCTCTAGCAGCGTCAAACTTGGGCTGACCATAACCCGGATCAGATAACTGACGTTGCAGCAGTTGATCGAGAACCAACTGCTGAGCATGAGAATGCTGCTGCTGTAGCTGTTGTTGCTGTTGTTGCTGCTGCAACAATTTCATTTGGTGGTGACGAAGCTGCTGCTGTCGCTGAAGTTCCAACTGCTGCTGCTGTCGCTGAAGTTCCAACTGCTGCTGCTGTCGCTGAAGTTCCAATTGCTGCTGCTGTTGAAACTGAAGTTCCAAAAGATGTTCCACATGTGGATCTGAGTGATGGATTGCCTGCTGGAGATTTAGATTCTTTCCCTGCATAAGTTCCAAACCTTGAATTTGCTCCACACCAAATCCAGCCGAATGTGAAAAAGGATGAGTGAAACGATTTTGCTCTTGAAGTGCTTCATTGGGTAAGTTTTGTGACATTAGGTGCTGTACCAGGTCATAACCCTTGTATTCTTGTTCCCGGTGAGATGAGGGTCGAGCACCAGTGTTGCCTATATGAATGCCTTGGTTAGACAAAGCATTTCGTCTATAATCCTCAGACCAAGCCTCTGGAAAAGAAGGTTGTTCAGCCATTGTAGCGACAACACTCTGACCAGAAAAAGTGGCCTCTCTATCAAGCAAAGGATCTAAAAACTGCCCTCTATCACCCATGCTTGAAGCCATATTAGATGATTGAGAACGCTTCAAATGTGAGGTGCCTCTCAACTCAGACATCAACAACCCAAAAGGATGCAACTCATCATCCCGATGAGAAGGTACGTTGGTTTTTGAAAATTCATTTGCAATAGGCATATGGCTACCAGTATTGCCATAAGAGCCTTGAATGTCACCGTAGACTTTCAAACGGTCACCACTAGCACTTCCGGGCCTTCCGGGAAAAATAATTTCTGTATCACAGAAGGAAACGCAGGCATCAATAAAAAACAGACACAACAGAAAACAAAACAACAGTCGGTCCAAACCAATTAGACTTACCCTCTTCTTGAGCAGCAAATTTATGGATGCTTTGATCTTCAGAAATCTGATGCTCAGAATAATTACTTTTATTAAGTCCTGTTAATTGCACATTAGTGCCAGAAGTCCCAAAAGCAGACAAAGTCCGCTGCTGCTCATTTCCAATGGCAGACCCCTTCAATTCAAGAGCAGAAGCAGAAGAAGGTATGGTCTCTTCCAAGCTGCCTTCAACAGAATCAGGTCCTTGCATTCTAGGAAGACCATTAGCACTGGAGGCAGAACCAGAATTCATTCTTAGGTGTGGCATGATATCACCAAGTTCTTGGAAAGGTGACCCATCAGGAGCGTCTGCCAATCTAACAGGTAAGTCTGTACCAAAATAACCTTGCTCAAACCATGTAAGAATATCAATCCCCAGATATGGTCCCTGAACCGCGCCTTGAGGATCAAGATAGCATAAACTCATATCTTCAGGAAGGGTTATGTTTTCTTGTGGATGTGCCTCATCGTTGCCCTTATGGTTTATCCGGTTACCACCTGGAGTACGCTGTACTGATGGAAAATCAAATAGAAAACTCGAGTCTTCAGGAAGCTCATTACCCACTTCAAACTGCCTGGATGATTGATTTTCCTCCCACTTAGGGTGCTTTTGCAATTTCATATCAGCCACTTGTTGGTCATCAAAAGATTTTGTTTCATCCATGTTCCTGGACCCACTATACTCACTAGCTGACATCAAAGAATTGGCTACATCTGGATTAGATGATTTCAGGGATCTATTTTCACCTTCTTCTGAACTATTCCTTTCTGTAATAACAAACAGAGAAAATCATGAAAATATTCTCAATGAATTGCTGACAGTCAGCAACTAGAAATGAAAATTGCCTACCCTTTGTCATAATCATCTGTGAGTCTGACACATCAAATGTCTCAGCATGATTCCCTTGGTAATTATTGTTCATAGCAGCCTTCTCAACAGATTCAACATTATCCTCCCTGCTGACAAAGGAACTTTCTTTCCCTCCACCTGAAGAAACATCATGTAAATCAACATCAGGACCAAAAACAAACAAAAACTAATGCAGCATCTCAAAGATACAGAGTAAGATTAAACAAAATTAAACACTACCAGCAATGCAGTCAGTTGATCCCTTACTTGTGTCTCTTGATGAGTTATAGAACACACCACTGCTAGTAGTTTTTCCTTTCCATATATCTCCAAGGACAGCCTGTAAGAATCATAAAAACCACTTTCTAGCAACAAAACAGGACAAAATTAAATAGATTTTACTGTCATAAATCAGAATACAAGCTTCATACCTCTTCCTCTGCATTCGGAGGAACAAAAGCCAATGGCTCAACCGTTTCTTTCTGCGTTATTGGTGATAAATGATCCATCTCATCAGGTAGGGTATCGAAAATTGGATCACACTTTTGCCTGCGGTAAATGTCAAGGAGTTTTCCTCTTGGATAGCAATATGCATTAGAAGTCTTGTGTCTGTCTAAAGGAAGAGACCCAATAACAGAAGCAGATCCCGGCCTTCCATTTTGTAGGTTTCCACTAGGATTTGACCTTCCTCGTCCTGCTGCAAATCGAACATTTGACCCATCTACACGTCCCCTCTCCGAACCAAACCCTGGAGCACTACGGTAAGGAGCAGACGCACCTGCATGAACTTCCAAACGATGCCGTGGCCTCCATTTATCACGAGAATCATTCTCACGCTCAGAAGCTATGCGGCTCCCACTGACAAAAGCTTGTTTGTCACTAGGGGCATCTTCTTTCTCAGCATCTGCCCTCTTCTCCGTTCTAGACTCCTTTTCTTTGTCATCAGGACCCCATCTTGAAGACCACTTGTTGTCTCTTCGAGATTCATTCCCAGAACCACGACTGCTGACATCATGCCATCGCTCTGAAGAGGACAATGTCCTGTTCTCAGGAACCTCCCTTGTTGAAGGATTATCAGCACGACGGTCTTCTTTTCTGCGATCTCTTCGGCCAAGTAAGCTCGTTTCTCTCTCCTCTTCACGCCAACGGCGACTGCTATCAAGATCGGGTGTAGCCCTCCTCCAGTCTTTCTTGTCTTGAGACCCATCCAAGCGCCAAGTATCTTTCAGGTTAGAATCACCAGAGGTTCCATGTGCCAATGAATTAGACGCTCTTATATCCTGTTAGAGCAAAAATATTATAGCAAAAAAACAATAGGCAAGCCAAAATCAAAATAATTGTTGCAACTTGAATAAGGATATGCATTTATGACCATCAGACAATGAAAATTATACCAATTTCTTCAAATTCAGTCTAACTAATTTTGTTTGTAGGAGGATACACAATTTTTCCATACTTCCATGTACAAGGATATCCATAAACAAACCTTTTAAACTCTTAGATGGGCAATGAAAGTAAGTATCCTGAAAAGAATAAGAGAAATTAAAGTGACATACCCGTGAAGCTCCAGGAGCCATCAATTTAGCATCAGTCGGTTTAGCATAAAGCCATTGTGGAGACAGAGGTATGATGCTCTCTGAATTTGCTTGATCTATTGGCCACAAACAAACAAGTAGTGAAGTTTACAATAAAGAGCTGCTCAGATTTTTTGACAATGCAAAATTTCAACATAGGTGGTAAAACAGATATTTACCTTTGGTATCATCAAGTAACCCTGTGAGTCCCTTCTCCAAGTTCCCATCCCAAGCTTCACCTATCAACAACCAAAACAAAGTAATTAATAAAAATGTAAAACTGGCAGAAATCACCGTTTTGAATATAATAGTTCCAAGGTTGTTTCTGTTGAGTCCCTAAAACACTCACTTGCCTTGCAATTAAGATTTCAAGCAACCTAATCGAGTCCAGTGAAACTTCTACTTAATTAAATATTATTAACAAAAAAAAAGGAAACAATATTATAGTATTATACCAACTTCAACGCTGACTGTCAAAAATTTTCCATAATTATTTGAAGCAACCAAAGTAATTTGCTGCTTTGAGCTAATAATATTCTAGCTAGAATCAATCTTGAATTTTCTTTTCTATTAAGGAAGATGAAGTCACTAATTACTAAGCAGTGGAAAGAAACACTTCTAAAAAAATCGAACGAGATCTTATTGAACTATTAAAATTGAAACAAACTAACAAGAACTAATTTTATTGAGATCGAAACAGCAAACATATGCAATAGGCATGCATGAAAATAAAACTGGATGAAAGAAAATTGAAAAAAACAATTGTAAACACATTGGAATGTAGAAAACCTTTGAGGGAGGAGGGATCGGAGCCGGTTTTAGAGGAGAGAAGATCGTCAGGTAGATCGAATTTCCCGTCAGCCATCGAGAAATGAAAAATTTGTGACAACCTGAAGTCGGAGATCGGAGCAGCGAAACGGCGGCGTTTAATAAGGATTTCTGAAAAGGATGAGGCAGCAGAAATAGAAGAAACGATGGAGAAGACGAATCAAAATGGCTGGAGATTTTAGAGAAATAGAAGAGTTTTGAAGAGAAAGCTGATTCTGCAGAGAGAGAGAGAAAGGAATTTGCTAGGGTTTCTCAAATTGAAAGTTCGGGTCTAATTTTGATCAGAAAAAACTCCACCATCATATATAGATAGAGTACAAATGGATAAAATTGGCCCCCAAATTAACTTAAACTTTGAGCTGCTTGGTAGTGTTTGGGTTGGTTTTTTGGTCCTTTCGTGTGCCATTTTTTCCACAAATCAGGACAAAAACGGCGTCGTTTTAGTGTGTTATTTCAGGCTTTTCTGACCAATACAACGCCGGATTCATCTTTGCCTTTACCGGAATTTTTTTTTTCTTTTTCCAATTCATTCTATTCTCAGATCAACAAAATCACAATTAGAAGAAGTGATGATTAATATTTAAATAAAACATATAGAAAATGGAAATTAAATATATATACGTTTTGTAATAAATTGAGAAACATCAAGTAAAGAAAAAGAATTACTTAATAAGGTAAGTTAATTATTTTTATCTCTAAGATGTGAAGAGTGAAGACTAGATTTTTCAAATTAAATTCTTTATTACTTTACGGATGGAAATCCCCTGCCCCAAGTTTTGTGCCTCACTTCATGCCTCATTCACCAAATCATGCCACATGCCCCTTGTGTTATACCTTGTTTGTTTTTAAATTTTAACAAGTAATATTTATACAAGAAAATAAAATAAGAAACCCACATAAATACCAGGTTTAGCCCCAAATTAACAATAAATAATTATATATAAGGGTTAGTCCTAAATTTTAATACATTCCCTATAGGGTTTTAGAATGAAAATATAAAATTTAATTTAATTACGCAAACAATGAATAACATTAAAAACTGAAAAGGGACACGTGTCATTATTTGATGGATGGGGCACAAGTGGGGCACCAAAATTGGGGCAGAGGATTTTCGTTCTTACTTTACTACTATAAATTTCTAAATAGTGATTCGCGCTCACATAATTGGGGTTTTATATTTTAAATTTGGAAAATAATTGACAATATCAAATTTCATTTTGAAAAAAAAATTGCAACTAAATTTATACAACAAAATGTTGTCTAATTCCTACCATACACGATTTTTATTATTACTAGTTAGTAGTTAGATGATTTTATTTTTGTCATTAATTAATAATTCAACAAGAACTCGAGGATTTAGAGAGAGATTCTAGTGGACTATAATATAATAGTATGATTCGAGGAATGAAAAAATAAAGAAACACTTTGTTGAGTCGAGTGAAAAGATATTGATACCCCTCAATGAGAGGAGAGAATGGACATCCAACTTAATTAAGATTTAAGATTCAATGCAACCCAACTCTGAATTAATCAATCAATGATGACAAAGGAAAACAAAACTGAAAATCAAGAATAAATAGTCCATGCATAGATTCCAAAAATGACTTTCAAGACATTGTCAAAAGTGGCTTTTGATTTGTATGAGAAACATTAGAGATAAAAAGTGAAATTCTAAGGTATAAAGTTCTAAGAAAAGAGTATAAAATATCTCAAGCACTATAAATAGTTCTTCCTCTCCAAGTCTTGTTGGTTGGTTACCATAGTTTTTATTTTAAAATGAGCAACAAAATTAAGATTAGTGCAAAAAGCCTTAAGCTTTAAACTAATCTTGGCTCAGCAGTCAGATGAGGTAGGGCCATGTGAAAATGATACAAAGTTAAAACTGGGCATCATGATTAAGCTGTGATAAAAGGTTAATGATGGGCCAATTGTATCAAATCTAACCCTAACAGCTGATAAATAGAGGCAGCGGCTTCACGTATGAAAACAAAAAAACCCCTTAACATTAAAAATAGCATTACCAGAAAATTCAATTATATCCTGCCTTTGAAGAAAAGAAACACTCTTGCTTTGAATCATGAACTACTTTAAAATAACCAAAAATGAAAGAGGCTACTAGCTCCGACAACGATATTTTAGATAACAGGAAATCAATTCTATATTAGCGCTTCTTAGGTCATCCTCTGGGCAGCTTCCTTGGCAAGTACCTTCTCCTTGGCCTTGGTTTTTGCCTGGGATTTAGATCCCATGATGCCACCGCCCCATCTCTTCCTGTACTCATCGTACTTGTCATTAAAGTTGGCCTGCAACAAAAGACAACGAAATCCCCAAATGAAATCAGCCCATTTTATGATTTAAAAGAACAAGATACAGATCAAAACTTTACACTACCTTAATAGCTTCCAAGATCCTGCTGAATTCCATCTTATCTTCATTCTTCACAGTAGTCAAGCACAAAACTGATGCAGATTTCTTATGAACAATCTATCAAACCATGGAGGTAAATAAGGTAGAAAAGTTTAGTTTTGCATCCATAACTCTAACTCAGAAGTTCTGAGAATACAAGACAACAGTCTATTACCGCCCCAAGGCGAGCTTTTCCCTTGACAATGCAGTATGGGATCTCCATCTTCCTGCACAATGCTGGCAGCCAGACAACCAACTCAATGGGATCTACATCATGAGCAATGATAACAAGCTGTGCCTTGTTCTGCAAAGAAAAATTACTCTCAAGACAATTGGAAAAGAACCAACATGTATAAGAAGCAACTGAAAACACACATCCATAGCAAAATAAACAGACAGAACAGTGATTACCTGCTCAATAAGATAGGTGACATGGTTGAGACCATATTTCACAACAATGGGCTTCTTCGCCTCAGCAGGCTTTCCTTCAGCCTCTGCTTGAGCCTTTTTCAAGAGGCGCTCCTTCTTTGCAGCTTTGTCCTCAGGCCTGTACTTGAGAAGCATCTTGAACAAGTTTGATGCTGCAGCAACAGGAAAGAAGGAAAATTGAAAACTTATTACATCATCCATCGAGAACAAATACAAATCCCTTATATTCACTATGTCACCAAATAATAAGAATGTACTTTTCACTACTAAGTGGCATGTAAACTTGGAAACTAAACACTGAACGCATTTTCACTGAACTAGGCAATCTATTTAAGCAAAACTAATTTTGAAGTAAATTACAAAAACTAATTGCAGACAATCAGCTATAGGGTTCTCAAACTTCTTTCTTCTGTTACTCAGAGATCACAAATGAACAGAACCATGGATTAATCATGTATAATGATGAACCAATGTAATTACAACTATCATTTTAACTTATTAACAAACTTCAATGGGTTCAAAAGGAAGGAACAGACAGGATTCATACCGAGATTCTTGTCAAGTGTCTTGGTGAACTGATTCAAAGCAGGTGGAACCTTAAGCCTCTGCTTGAGGATCCTCTTCTGCCTCTGAATCCTAACAGTTTTGGGGAACTTAACGAAACGGGTCAGATCCTTCTTTGGTGGCAAATCCCCTCCAATCCCAAACTGCTTCGGCCTCTTCTCAAACAAAGGATTCACCACCTACCCACCCAAAAAAAAAAAAAACCCAAACAAACATTTAAAATCAAACCAAAGAAAAAATCAATTTTCAAAGCCATGAAGTAATGCAATGAACAGAATAAAAAGTACCGTTTTCTTCTTAGCGGCAGCCACCGGAGCTTTCACACCTCGTTTCGGAGCCTACATTCAAAAAAAATATATAAGGAACATATTTCAACTAGATTTATTCGAATAAGCAAAACTAATTAAGCGAAAAAGAAAAGGAAAAGAAGAATTGGAAGTCTACCATTTTTGCAGCTGTGGTTTTTCAGGCTCCTTCGACTTTTCAGCTCTGTGTCTACTTCGAAAGGGAAAAACCCTAGTTTTGGAAATGTTATATAGCAGGCTACTAATAAACGACGCCGTTTTATGTAGCAAAAACATATTTAATTGGGTCTGTATTTCAAAGCCCACTTTTGGTAACTGGGCTTTCTTTCCAAAGCCTGTTTAAAGGCAAACCCAATAAATACTTTTCGAAAACGATGTCGTTTAGACCAATTTAAAACTATTTGAAATGTCAAACCGGGGAACCGTCACCGGATTCTTTCCTGTAAGTTGACGCTCCTCTGCTTCAAGCAACTGATAAAAGTAAAGCAAGCAACCAAACAACTCTACGCCTCCTATGGACAGCAGAAACGTCGTCGTTTGCGACAACGGCACCGGCGTAAATTTCTTTCCTTTCTTGGCATTTTCTTTTTCCTTATTCCGTTTTCAAATCACGCATTGCAACTCTCCGCAATGATCAGTGTTAAATCAATTACTATTAATAACTAAGAATTTATTCAATTTTAAGCTGAATTATAGTGATTAGCTTAGGCTTAACTCGAAAGCTTTCTTCATAAAGATTAAATTTTTGTTTTTTAGTTTATTTAACTAGATCTATTTTTATAACTCGATTGCAGTACGTAAAATGTGGTTTCGCCGGAGAAAACTTTCCGACGTCGGTGTTTCCTTGCGTGGTCGGCCGACCTATGTTACGGTACGAGGAATCTCTCATGGAACAAGAAGTGAAGGTCTAATTTTTAACTTTCTATAAGCTTACTTATTTCATTCTCCTTTTTCTTCAAGGATCATTTTTATTTCGTTTGCTTTTAAATTCTATTTCTTTTTTCTTTTTCCTTATTTGTGTATAACTTAATTTTCTGATTAAGTTTCCTTTTTGATAAAAAAATTTGAAATTTGGTTAGGATATTGTTGTTGGAGAATCATGTGCTGATTTGAGGCATCAATTGGATATATCGTATCCGGTTAACAATGGAATTGTGCAAAATTGGGATGATATGTGTCATGTTTGGGATCATGCCTTTTATGATGAGCTAAAGGTAATCTTTCCTTCTTCTATTTTTTATGTTGTTTACCTCTAATTCATGTTTCTTTATGTAACATTTTATGATCTGAACTAAATTCCATGTTGTTTGTAAACAGATTAATCCAGCGGAATGTAAGATATTACTCACGGACCCGCCTCTTAATCCCTCAAAAAACCGTGAGAAAATGGTTTGTGATATCAGTTTTCCTCTATGATGATTGATTGAACTTTTCGAGAACATTACTTTTAGGATCTGATGAGTTGGGTTGATTTGAGATTGCAGATTGAGACCATGTTTGAGAAATACAACTTTTCTGGTGTCTTCATTCAAATCCAGGCTGTTTTAACTCTGTATGCTCAAGGTGCCTATGGAGATTAGTGAAGGTTTACATTTTGTTATATACTGTATGTGTGTGTTTGTAATATTCAAACTTGGCATGTAATTCTTCTACCCTTTAAGGACAATGGAATCTATAATAGCCTGTTACCAAGAATATTGTAGGCATCAGATTATGACATGCAAGAATGTTTTATCAAAACCTTTTTTTTGTTCAATTTTTGTACTTTCTCCTTTATTTTGGTGCATGTGCTTCGGATAACCTTGAATCATTTCAGGTCTGCTGACTGGATTAGTTATCGACTCTGGTGATGGTGTTACTCATGTGGTAAAATATTTGAACCCTTTTACTACCCTTTCGTATGGTTTGAACTTTGACGTACACATTGTTGGGAGCACAGCAAGTGAAATCTTGAGCATAATTACTTTTGCCTTTCTCAGGTTCCTGTTGTTGATGGCTATTCATTTCCTCATCTCACTAAGCGAATGAATGTAGCTGGCCGGCACATAACATCCTATCTTGTTGATTTACTTTCACGGAGAGGGTGAGGACAAAGTCATTGTCAGATGAACTTGTACAATCAATTAGATTAATCATGCTTTTGATCATTAAGTGATTTTTTATTGGTTTCATTTCTGTAGGTATGCTATGAATAGAACTGCTGATTTTGAGACTGTCAGGGAAATCAAAGAAAAACTCTGCTATATAAGGTGAACAAGGTTTTATTCTGTTCTCTGATTTTATGAATCTCATTATAGAATTCAATGTAACATGACTCGTATTTTCATGCAGTTATGATTACAAAAGGGAATATCAACTGGGACTTGAGACCACCATCCTTGTTAAAAATTACACTGTAAGTCCATTTTCTTGTTTCTTTTGTGAATTTTTCATTCCCTTTTCCATTGTAAGTACTTAATTTCTATATCTTGTGCATGATTTTCTTAAAGAAACTTGATTAGGAATCTAGACAAGTACCTTTTTCCCTTTATTTGCCGTGGTATGGCATCAATTATCTTATTGTGTGGTTTTACTTGTTGAATGGATTTTATTCACCTGGCCCAACATTTTTAGTTTCTCTATCTTTGGATAGCAAATCTCTAATCGGAGTCCTATATCTGGTATTGGTATACTGAAAATTTTATTGGACCAGCTGCCAGATGGAAGGGTCATCAAATTAGGCACTGAAAGATTCCAGGCCCCTGAGGCTCTTTTCACTCCTGTAAGACGTCAATTCTCTATTGTCATTAACTCCATGTGTTAATATGTTACCTGTTTTCTGGGATTATCTGAATGAGTTGGGCTGTTTCAAAGTCCGTTGATATTTTTCAATTGTAGTTTCTGTTGAGAGCTTTTGAGAAGTAGTGATTGTCCGAATAATATTGCCCTCTTTTGGCTGGGTTTTGAGTTCTTGTGAACTATGGTTTTGAATCAAAGTTCATAAGTCACAAAGATTGTGAAAAGTAAAAATAGTTTCTTTTTTTGCAGGAACTCATTGACGTTGAAGGTGATGGTATGGCTGACATGGTATTTCGCTGTATTCAAGAGATGGATATTGACAACCGGATGATGGTACTAAAACAATTTCAATTATATTATCTTGGTGCTGGGATTATATCTGTGTAAATCTGACTTTTTATTGGCTTTACATTTTCCAGCTCTATCAGCATATTGTGTTAAGTGGAGGGAGCACCATGTATCCTGGATTACCTAGTCGGTATTATTTTTTACTCCTACAAAGAATTATGTTCTAAAGTACTGTTGAAATTTGTATTTGGTCAATTTCATCGTCTTCTTTCATTCGGGTTTCAATTATTGCCCTTGGTCACATTATCCAGGGCTGTTGATCTGTTTATATGATAGAAATTTTACCTTTTGATTCAGGCTGGAGAAGGAAATATTAGATCGATATCTTGAAGTGGTTCTAAAGGGAAACAAGGACGGGTTAAAGGTAAGCTCTTTTGCTGCTAAAATTGGAACAGAAAATACTCTATCTTCTTTTTTTCATTATCTATTTTTTATTTTTATAATATTTCATGCTAATGATTGAGCAAGTTAATTTATCTTGTGAGCTGGATGTATAAAAGTAACTAGAAAGACCCGTGATTTCATCTTCTTCTTGGTTTCTCTTTCTTCTGAATAGAAACTGCGACTACGAATTGAGGACCCACCACGGAGAAAGCATATGGTGTATCTTGGAGGAGCAGTTCTTGCTGGGATTATGAAGGTCCATTTCCCTCTCCTACATAATAATACATAGTTACATACACATGTAACTCTTGTTGATTTCCTTTTTGTAGTAAAAGAAAGAAAGCATGTACTTTGTTTTGTGCATAAAATAGCATATTGCTGATGACAGTTCTGAGGTAATGGAAGAATATTTTGACCGTTGAGAATAACCTGTGCAGGATGCACCTGAGTTTTGGATCAGCAGGGAAGATTATTTAGAAGAAGGACTTGCTTGTTTAAGCAAATGCGGCCACGCTTGACTTTTTTGACAACTATTTGCTATTCTTGTTGATTGTTGAGTGTTTCCCATTATAATTGCATTGTCCACAATCAAAGTCTTGAACGAAGAACATATATATGAATGGGAAAGGTGTCAAGCTACCTATAAAGGACTCGGTCAGTTGACTTGATTACATTTGCCATCAATTTTCCTATAGGTGACTATGAAGACAGCTCATTGAGTAAATCTCTCCTATATTATTGCTATAATCAAGCTTCCTTGTGCAGTCATGCTATATACTACTTTTTTACCGACCAAAATATGAAGCACAAAATTTTGGTTTTGGTGTGTATTTTCTTATACAAAGTTGTTATGCTCATGTTTGTCTTATTTTCTTGTAGTGCATGAGTTCCTGACCTGTATTTGTAACTACTACCTATTTTGAAATGAATGAACCTTGTGAATATATTGACTAGAAATGCCTCTCTAGTTTAAGTAACATTTCTTATTCATGATTTCCTCTTTACCCCCCCCCCCCCCCCTTTTTCTTTTCAGTTTTCTCAATTACCGGATACAAAGTTGCTGTTAAAATAGTCTCTATATCTAACATATGAACCTTTTATAACAAAAATTTGGGTGTATTGACATGTTGCCAGCTTTGAAGCATTTTCTTACAGTTTTCTCCCAAGGATTGAAGTCAATACATGGTTCTAATGATTGATTGCAACATCCCAACGAATTTGGTGTCCAAAAATATATTTTTCTTTATCGCTTACTTGACCCATTTTTGATTCAAAAGCTTGATTAATTCAACAAGCCACATCAATCTATTAGATTAATGCATAGTAAATTGGCCATCTTTTTTTTTTTTTTGGAAGATTCTAAGGAAGTAGATAAGCTATAACTAATCCATCAAGATTATATTTATACATATTTTAAGCAAACCCTTTTCATATTTAATACATTTGGACAAAAGCAACTATATTACTTTTTCATACTTAATTTGATTTAAGAATGTTAGCAGCCATAAAAGGATTATCATGAGGATACATAAGCCATGATGTTTTCAACATCCATAAATCTCCATTATGACCCAAAGAATCTTAATATAATTATTATGAATTATGAATGCTTATCTCAATGTCAGTTTTCCCATGTTGAGAAATGATGGAGTAAGTTTTTTGGCTAAAATTTCAGCAATTCATTGTGTTTCTGCAATAATTTGACAGATAAAAAGCAAGCAAGAATATAGGCAACCTAATATACTTTCAATAAAAATCAGATTACATAGTTTTTCATCAGAAAAAAAAAAATTTAAATGTCAAAGAGTGGAGAAATTGATAATGTATTAGCAGATTAGCAAAGCAAAAATTGGGATGCCAACCCCCACCAACCAAAACCTGGCTAGGCTTTTTTTGCACACGCCAGACTTATCTGGTAAGTTAGGTCCCATAACCAGTGGCCTAACCCCAACCCCAAATTTGGACTAAAACAAAAAATTTCTACATTCCAAGAAACAAAGATATTTTGACATTTCTTTCCTTTCTGCATATAGTATAGTAATAGTATTTTTTTTTCTTTTTTTTATTAGCATGTGCCATTGCCAATGAAACATAGCCACATGCCCCATTCATGTCATTTTCATTTCTTTAAATGATTTCTCAGACTTGCCTTATATATATATAGCAGACTCCATTGCTGCAGCACAAATTCGTGACTGACATATTGAGACTAGTAATAAACTTGTTTCCTTAGTATTCAAGTTTTTGAGTTATTACAATTTTCCCTGCACTAGGGCTTTGACAGATTACTCTGAAAAGTTTCTTATAGCTCTTATCAGCTTTTCCACATGGTATGCTTAATTTATCAAATTCAATCAATTCTGCATTTATATGCATCATATATGGTTAATTTATGTATCATCATCTCATTTCTGGTTTATATATGGTTCAGGGTGCAGAAGTTATTGAAGGTTCTGCTATAATGGAGAAATCCAATGGCAAAGTGTCACAGCTTAGTGTGAAGCAAGGGGAGCCAACTCTTGTTACTCCTGCTGAAGAAACAGAAAAGGGTCTTTACTTTCTGTCTAATCTTGATCAAAACATTGCAGTGATCGTTCGAACCATATATTGTTTTAAGTCTGATGAGAAAGGGAATGAGAATGCTGGTGAAGTGATCAAGGATGCTTTAAGAAAAGTTCTTGTTCATTACTATCCTCTTGCCGGGCGTCTAACAATTAGCTCAGAAGGTAAACTGATTGTGGATTGTACCGGGGAAGGGGCCGTGTTTGTTGAAGCAGAAGCAAACTGTAAGATGGAGGAAATTGGGGACATAACAAAGCCTGATCCTGAGACTCTTGGGAAGCTAGTTTATGACATTCCTGGTGCAAAAAACATACTAGAAATGCCACCATTAGTTGCTCAGGTATTTCAAAAGCCTTTCCTAGTTTTTAAAGATTTTTACTTCTTTTACAAGCAAACTAATGAACATTAATGATGTATATCAGTCCAAATTTGACAGAAGTTCTAAATGATAACATTTCATTTTTCCAGGTGACAAAGTTCCAATGTGGGGGATTTGTTCTTGGCCTATGTATGAATCATTGCATGTTTGATGGCATTGGTGCTATGGAATTTGTCAACTCATGGGGTGAAACAGCCAGAGGTTTGCCATTAACTATCCCTCCATTCTCAGACAGAACCATTCTGAAAGCGCGAAGCCCTCCTAAGATAGAGAACCTGCATCAGGAATTTGCTGAGATAGAGGACAAGTCCAGCACTAGTGAGCTTTACAAAGATGAAATGCTGTATAGATCTTTCTGTTTTGAGCCTGAGAATCTTGAAAAGCTAAAGAAAAACGCCATGGAAGATGGGGTTCTCGAAAAATGTACTACTTTTGAAGCTCTTTCTGCGTTCGTCTGGAGGGCTCGGACCAAGGCACTTAACATGCTACCGGACCAACAAACAAAACTTCTCTTTGCTGTTGATGGAAGACCTAAATTCAATCCACCGCTACCAAAAGGCTACTTTGGAAATGGCATTGTGTTGACAAATTCCATATCCCAAGCAGGTGAGCTATTGAACAAACCATTTTCACATGCTGTTGGCCTAATTCAGGACGCGATTAGGATGGTTACCGATGATTACATGAGATCAGCCATAGATTACTTTGAGGTTACAAGAGCTAGGCCTTCCTTGTCATCCACTCTACTGATCACAACATGGTCTAGACTATCTTTCCACATCACTGATTTCGGATGGGGAGAGCCTGTTCTATCAGGGCCAGTTGCCTTGCCAGAGAAGGAAGTGATCTTGTTCCTGTCTCATGGCAAAGAGAGGAAAAGCATAAATGTTCTTTTAGGGTTGCCAGCTTCTGCCATGAAGCTCTTCCAAGAAGAAATGAAGATTTAAAGAAAATACACTTTCAAGGGATATTGCTGCTCTTCTTATACTTCCATTTCTGTATTCTAAGTTCTATTCTGTATACGTTCATCAGTAAACAGCTAATCATCAGCAAAGGAAAATTCATGCATATGATCAAGTTACCGATTAAAGTTGGTATCTGATAAATGGAAAATTGCAGGTGAATTATTACTCTGCTGTGTGGGCTGTGTGGGGTGTTTTTTTTTTCATTTTTTTTTAAAAAATTTCTTTCAATCATGAACTTGTATTGGCCAGAAGTTATGTATCTTTGATTTAAAATTTAATGTTTATGTACTTATATACAGTACTATATATTTCATTCATTATTGAAAAAAATAAGTATTATATCTGTTTGCAAATACATATGCTGAGTATATAACCTGCAGAAGAAGAAAAGCAACAATAAAAGAGAAACAAATACATGAGACAGAAGCAGAGAAGTTAGCTCACCTAAAAGAAGAGAAATTTTTTTTTTTTTAATTAGAAACAAACACGTTGTTGATTCAAAAACCAAAACAAATTAAAGGTTAAGGAGAGTCCATGCATATGCATTAAACATCATTTTCCTTATAATTAATATATTAGTTAGACTATTTCCTTCATGCCAGCTACTATAACTCATAGGGAAAGCATCTAGATATGTACTATTTCTGCAATGCATATGCACTTAAACGTGGATTTTTGTTTCCAAAACCAGTACATATACGGATTATCATCAAGTAACCCTGGTCCAACCAGCTAATTTAGCGGTAGAACTTTGGGCCATTGGTTATCATTATTCTTCAAAGTGACTCACAAGTTGCTTTCCAAGTTGCAACCAAGTTAATCTTTCTTGATGACTGCAGATGGCTCGCGAAAATGGTTTATGGTAGGAGATCAAGCCTTCAAGTGTTGCCGACAGTCTAGCTAGTATAAAGCTGCTATTAATCAGGAGCAGGGAGTTTTTATGTTGTTAATTAGCTCTGCTTGTCAAAATGTACTTGATCACAATAATTTGCAAGCATACAAATCACTGTAGAATAGTTAAACTGGAGTATTCCAGAATATCGTCCCACAGAGACTAATTAATTGCTAAGTATTCAATTCTAGAGAACCAACAAATTGAAACAAGAAATTATGAGTGGATTTAATCTAAATGAGCTAAAGTAGAGAATCTAATCAATACCAGAAATTACCAATTAAGCAACTATTAGGGATTCGGGATTTCACCTAACAAAGGTCTAATTACTGAACATGATTATCCTACAGATTGAAATAACAATTATTCTCATGGCACTATGCTCCCTCTCAGGCTACACAGATATATTTAACCAAGTAAATTACCACCTCTCGCATGCGCAATTTAACCCAATTAAACTCATTAAGTTCCAATAATTCTGATGTTATCGTATCAACCTAGGGTATCTCTATCTCTAGATTTAACACGTTCATTCTCCTAGTGCTCAGATCTAGCTTCACCTCTCAGTTCTTGACTAAATCCCTAAGATTAAACCTATGGTGATCAGACATAGATTCAACAATTAGATCAAAGAGAATAAATTCAACCATCAAAATAATAAATCATGCCCAATAATTAAACAATTGTGGAGGCTACATCCCTAACCCTAATTGGGTTTTTAGTTACACATATTCAAAAACAAAACCATCAAAGAATTATTATTGAATATGGAATCCATAATACAAATATCAAAGGAAGAAGAAATCTTAAACTGAAGAGAGTTTGATTTCCAAATTCTCCTTAATCTCTGAAATCTCCCTCCCAAGTAGCAAAATAGTGTTTCTAGTATTCAAAAAGATGTAAAACTCCTCAATAACTCTTAAATAACCTATTTATATGTCCCCAAAATCGGCCCATCTTTTCCCTTATTTTAATTAAAAGAAACTAATTTTGTTAGGAATTTCCCGCAACAACTCCTGGACAGGACTTGGGTAACTCCTGCCCAGGTCTTGTCCTGTAATTTGCGTTCCTCAAGCACAAGTCCAGGACAGGACTTGGGTAACTCCCGCCCAGGTCTTGTCCTGTAATTTGCGCTCTTCAACAGCACAAGTCCGAGACAGGACTTGGGTAACTCCTGCCCAGGTCTTGTCCTGTATTTTTGTATTCCTCAACAGCCCAAGTCCTGGACAGGACTTGGCCAAGATCTGGACAGGACTTGTTCTGCATTTTCATTTTTCTTCAAGTTCTAATTCCAACTCTTGCTCCAAAGCTCTTCACTCCTAGGAAACGATTAATCCACGTGAGAATCATCTAGGTAAAGTCCTAATCGCTCCAAGATGAACCTACAAGCCATGAAATCATAAATGTGAGTAATTAACCAATAACACCACGAAAAGTGTTAGATAATACACAAAATATACATCAAGTTGACACCAAAAAGCATGTAAAACTAACACTTATCAGTACTATTATGTTATATATGTTTAGTTTGCTTGAGGATGTTGTTGGAATGTTGGTGTTTCATTTGCTTGAAAGGTCAATGTAGGGACAAAAGGAGATCCAAGAACAATATTATTGCAGGGACACTGTCTGAAATGAGAAGCTGTCTCTTTGTTTCTATGTCTGATCCTTAACTTCAATGAAGTCTACCAAAAAAACATGCTAATTTGGATGAGGAGATATATATAACCAAAAGCAAAAGAAGCAATTCTTACCCAAACTTCATCCACAACAATGATAAATCACTCTTTTTGTCCTAAAATTGTATAATGTATAATGAAATGGGCCATTATTTTCATTATGTTATAAGATTCTAGTTATTGATGTTTAGGCATTGCTTTGAACTTGGCTAGCAGTCTCATTTGGTTCTTGTTGGCTAATGCATATATGATTTGGACCTCTGAATTGGGCTTAAATTTGGTTTTGAAGGGGCCTTGACCCTTGGAAGCATAGCTGTTTGAATAATTGTATTTGACATGAGATGAAAGCTTCAAAGCAACAAACAAACATAAAATGCCAGCAAAGTCTAGGAGTTAGCTTCTTAACACTTTAAAGCAACAGCAAACAAGGGTAACCTTAATGCTTTTCGTCCACGAAAGGGTTAACATGGTCGCAAAATAAAAGTTCAGGACGCAAATTGACACGTTTAGACAAGTTCAAGGACCAATATGGATATTAGGCTAAATGGATAAGGGAGATATGGTTGCTCATGCAGGGACCGCAAGCTCTTGTGTCATTTACTTTTGTTGCACTTTTCCCCTTAGCTGAACTCTAAAGTATGATATTGTCCACCATATACTTTAATTAATAGATTGAAGCATCTAATTGTATATAAATTTACATGTTGCTCCTCCATCTTAAGCATGGCAATGGGACAATTGCTGTTTTTATGAGAAAGTCACATGATTTGCACATGGCCAATCTTTCTTCTCCCTAGTTTATTTAGATTAATAATCAAAGATTCATGTGCAAATGCTCATGTGATTTCTTCTGCTATGTTCAAAGGACTGTTGGTCCACATTATGGTGAAATTTAGGATTTAGAGATATTTCCTTTTTTATGAAAGATTCCCTTACATGTGTCCATTTCTTTGGACTTGCATGCATCCTAGGAGATTTTGCACAGAAGAGACTGGGATTTTCATATATCCAATAATCTTTCAGAAAAATTGTTTAAATCTGATTTAGTAGGGCTATCTACTCTACTAACTAGTTTATACTAGTATATCATTAACATTTGTATGCTCCAATAATGATATGGTGGATGCAACATGAAGGTTGGTAAGGCTCTGATGCTTTGTGCATGTTCGAGTCCCGTTGATTGCAGTCCCTTGATGGGTAATCTATAAGTCTATAAACTTGAAACGGGTTGGCGGTTTACCCTGGCCTTGAATATCGATAACCTTACAACTATTAAGAACTAATTTGGCAATAACAATGTATGCACAAATTTTCAGTTCTCGGTTTTAATGCTTTAAGGAAACAACAACCATAATTCTGTAAGCATCTGATAGTAGATTGTACTAGAAAAGTTATGTGTTTCACAGGGGATTGGAAGGTGGAATTTGATTGGCCAGAATTTCACCTTTGATACATTATTACATTGTTAATTTCTTAAATATCCCATCTGCTTGAAAGGACCTTAGAATATTGATAGTGTGATTTGGTAAGGAACATTGACATGACATGAATTGAAAGTACTTGATTAAAAAGTGTATGACAACTCTGTAAAATGTAAGAACATCTTCATCATTTGAGCTTTGATCATGCTTTGATCTTTGTTTCTCACTTTTCTCATCTTGTTTGATGGAAAAATTACTTTTGTTGGGATGAAATGAAGCAATCTGAGCAAAATTTGATTAGCTTTTCAGAAAAAAGGGCTATTGACATCTTTAATATAACTTCATTCATTCATTCATACATTTCAATTCATACATTGTAACTTAAAAGACCAATTCTGAATCATAAAATATATGATAAAATATTCATGTATGTCAACATGCTTGACCTTGGACTCCATATGCACAAAAGTCATGTAGGCACAAATTAATGTGCTCAAACAAAAACCATAAAAAAGAAGAAGCAATGCAAGAAAAATACTTAGTAAGGCTAGAAATGGGAAGGCAGGGCAAAAGGGTATTTAAGGGTTCTTCATAATTTCTTGTATTATGTGCAACTAAGGGATATGGAGATTAGTGTGTTAAGAAAAAAAGAGATGAAAGGAAAAAAAACCATATAAGGAAAATATGAAATTTTCTTGCTTTTTTTTTTTTAATTCCCACACAAGGCAGGATCTCTTTTTGATGGTCTGAAATTCAATGCAGTTAAACTATAGATGCAGAGATTTGGGTGTCTGGATTTGATTGCAATCTGATCTGTTGTGCTTCTGTGACCAGGAATGTTGCATGAAGAAGCTGAACTCCCAACTAAACTAGCTCTGCAAGATGAAGCAATGGCTGCCTCAGCACAAGCAATCCCATCAACTGAAGGAATCTCCAATTTGTAAACTCCATGTCTATCAGTAGTTCTGTTAACTGAGAATTCAATCTGTTCTTTTGTTTTTGGAACATAAGCCTTGAAGTTGCAGTCTATTTGAACTTCTGCCCCTGTAATAAAAAAAAAAAACACATTGGGTTTCAATTTAGAACAACATACAAATAAAAAACAAATCATAGGTTGGTTTGTTGTTGTTGTGTTGGATATTAGATTACTTAACCTGGTAAGAAGTAGCTGTGTCTGGAGAAGCTGTTGGTGGAGCAAATGTCACAATAAACAAAGCCCATAACAGTGATCTGGGCAATGTTTTTTGATGGCTCAGGTTTCAAAGACAATGTCTTAACAAACAGAGAAGAAGAAAGAAGAAAGAGAATAATAATGATTGGGTTCATGGCAGCAAAATTTGAGAGATATCTGATGAAGAGAGACAAACTAGTTCCACATAAACTTTGTTGTTTCAATGAAATGAATGGTTGGTTTAAATGGGTAGTAGTAGTAGCTTTTAGCTTATACTAAAGCATTATCATCAGCATGAAGTGAAGATGAGTTTTAGTTTTTTGGTAGTGTGGGAATGGGAGATCCAACTGTATGCAAAAGTGAAGGGGAAATTTATCTTTTTTCACAACAAAACAAAGACATGTGAATGTCTTTTGGCAATATATGGAACTTGATGGGTAAGAGAGAGAAATGGGGAAGAAGTTGCTTGCTTCTTTATTAGGGTTAGTGGCATCATTTGTCATATTCATGGTGGGGCTTTGATTTGAAGGCCTAATTGTAGTAGTTTATATAACAACCCCAAATCACTAGCTCAAATTAGACCATGTTATAATGCTGATTGCAACAATATTCTCTTAATTTAGGCAAATTTTCTAACCAAGAATCCATGCAATAATGCAAAGCATTTCTTGCAGCCTAGGCTGACTCATATGCATGATTAATTAAGCTTTTAACAATTAAGCCATTATCATGCATAATGCTTCATTATGTAGATTTTTCTTTGGTACAAATTTCTGGTATCCTGTAGTCACATTAGGCTCCAACTATACACAAAGTGGAGTCAAGTTAGACCTCAAATGAAGAAACTCTTCCAATACCTATTTTCTCTATTCACAAGACTCGAACTTGAGACCTTGTTTAAGATAACCCAAATGAAGAAACTCTTCCAATACCTATTTTCTATATTAACAAGACTCGAACTTGAGACTTTGCTTAAGAGACATTGAACTCATTCCACTTAAAACCTAACAGACGTGGATGAATCAAGCATTTAATAAAAGAAGCTTTTACTTTGAGCTGCAGAAGAGGTGAAGGAAAGGGAAAGGCATTAAAGTTATTCACGTGCTCTTCTGAAGAGACATAGTGAGACGATAACAGGATAAAGTTCCCATCAACTGTAAATTGGAAACATACTCCATTTTCAGTACTTTCAATATCATCATCAATCTGTTGAACCTAAAAAACACTGAAAAAAAAAAATACCCATCAACCTTTTTTGAGTTGTTGTCAGCTAACCTTCCACATTGATTTCCATGGTTGAGAAGCTGGAATTCCTCTGCTTCTGCTGACTTGTTAAAAGCGACCCCCATTTTTGGGGAAGGTAAATTATAAGCAATAGAATCATGCATGGAATGATCAAAAAGCTTCTAATGGGTAAAATTTGGTGCAATTATTGGCTAAACATATTGGGATTTCTTTCTTCCTAGCTTTGCTGCACATTTGCACTAAAACCCGTGAACAAGGTGAATAAGTTGGTACATGGAGAGACAATTGGGTCATGCTAAAGCTGTGAGAGAATGAAATGCAAGGCAAATGGGTGGAATCACATGGCAATGCAATGCTTATTTATAGTTGCTACTTGCTAGTGGTAGAGTACTATAGGGGAATGGAAGATGAGATAATATTATATGGGAAATGTTTTATATATTGTTTTTAGAGACCAAGACAGAAATTGGGTTTATGGATGTAGCATATGACTACTACATTTCAACTCAAAAGTTCCTTGGAATTGCAACTAAATTTGTGTGAAATCCTGGGTTTGGTTTGTCTTGGCGCCTAGCGTTCTTCAAACTATTCGATTTGCTAAAATTCTAATGCTTGTGAAGGTATATGTCTTGTAGTAACATGTGACATAACAGCCTGTCTAGTATAGATAGGTTCCACTTACTTTTTTACTTGCTTGAGAGGTAAGGAAGGGGCATGAGTGAAGGGTCTGATTAGACCTGCTCAGACCCGAAGGTCCGCCCGAAAAATGGGAGGGTTTGAGTAAAAATTTAAAATCCGAAAGTCGGGGCTTGGACAAAGAAATATGGCTTGATTAAAAAATAGGTCGGGCCTTGGTTTTGGTGTTTTAGGCCCGAACCTGGCCCGAGCCCGGCCCGAGCCCGGCTCAGCTCATATTATACATAAATAATATAATATAATTAAATAATTATATCTATACATAATAAAATTGAATAATTTATATGTATACTAAAACTTGTAAACTTTATTAAACTTTATTAAAATTTAATTTTTATATCACAACTCATTTTGATTTAATTTGTTATTAGATTATATATAAATTTCAATGTTTAAATTTTTTTTATTAAAAATTTTAATTATTATTTCATTTTAAAAATAAATATGGACGGGCTTGTGCGGGCCTTAAACATGTATTTAAAAATATGGACGGGTCTTGGATAAAAATTGAGACCCATTCTTCGGGCCGGACCGGCCTTGGACAAGTATATATTGTACAATTATTAAGCAAAGCCCGGCTCAGCCCATGAGCACCTCTAGTCTCGATGCACTCGAAACCTTTTTATATGAATTTCAACTTCTAACCATCACTATTAATTGAAGGATTAGAGTGACATTTGAGTTCGATACAGTTTGATTCCAGAATAATCGGAGTTCAATGTAGTCACTGTACCGGAGGATTAGTACCAAAATATTAATGGCAGAATTCAGAATTTCCGAAACCTTATTGACATGAGAATAAATGTACTACAATGGCTCGTAAAATTGTTTACTACAACTTTTTGGACATAGTTGAATACCAACCCAATTAGTTAGTATCCATGGGCCTTTTGGTTAAGTTCTCAAGTACACGTTGAGCCCAATTTTATGATGTTGCAAAACTTGCATTCATTTCGGCCATTAGACTAATTTTTATTTGAACTTTGCTACACGCCCTTCCATTCTCTCACATATAATGTTTCCTCCTGATTTGTCCATCATACATCAGGTCACATGTTATTATTTTATTGGTTCCAATACACTATTTATAAATTTTAGTTTTTCTAACCCTTAAAATAAAATTTTAATTTTAATTTAAGCTAAACTTACTGAATTATTTATATATTTTATTTCTAAAACCCTATAACAATATTATTAATCATGGAATTTACCCTTAAAATAAAAAAAATGAATTTGGGACTAAACTTGATGAAATTAGTTTTGTATTTTATTTCTAAAACCCTATAACAATTAATTATTAACTTTGAAATTTACCTTTAAATAAAAATAAAATTTTAATTTGGGACTAAACTTAGTGAAATTAAGGCTAAACTTAATAAAAAGAATAAAAATAGAAAAAAAAAAGGAAAGAAAGAAGACACATGGCCTGACGTGCGATGGACACATCAGGAGAGAATATTGTGTGACAAAATGGAGGGGCAAGAAGAATTATTCTTTTTATTTTTATTATTTTGTTACATTACAATAAGAGTGTTAATTCTATTAGGATCATCCTAAAAAGGGGTGGTTTTAGGATTCCACTAAGATGGTGCCACCTAATCAAATCTAATCAAATTTGAATCATCATCAAATCCTGATTTACACCTTACCACATCTAATTAAATTTTTATTAATTACTTAACCTTAGTTAAAATTGAATAATTTTTTTAAAAAATTTTATTTTTAACTTACTTCTTTTTTTACTTGCACCGTGACTTTTTTTATAATTTTTTTAATGAGGTTAAGTAATTAATAAAATTTAATTAGGTGTGGTAGGGTGTAAATTAGGATTTGATGATGATTCAAATTTGATAAGATTTGATTAGATGACACCATCCTAGTGGAATCCTAAAACCACCCCTTTTTAGGATGATCCTAATAGAATTTAATCTCTTACACTAATTTTTATTACTCTCAAACTTAACCATACCCAAATTCAAAATTCTCTATCTTATAAGAGGTCTAAATTCATAATTGCAGAACATATCATAAGTTCAGTAGATTGAAGAAAATCAAAGAGCTCTAACCAAAAAAACTCCATTATATTCAATAGATTAAAGAAATGCCTAGAGAGGTAGAAAATCCATGGATTGAAGTCCATCCAACTGAATAAATTTGGAAAGTGCAATGCAATGGTTATGGTATTTAAATACGCTTAAGCTTAATAAATTTGGAAAATTTTTCAAAGCAATGTGTTTGATCTGACCGTACGTTTTCAGCTTAGTAGTCCATGTAGAGAAGTTTGGAGACTTTGGCTTTCGCTTCTATTGTTTCATGTGGAACTTTGTTAATATGCTATAGGTTTATGCTTGTTTTAGTTAAAAGCCAATAGCTTTGTTTTAGAATGTTAAAACAAGCAATAAAACAAGTTTTATTGTCATTTATGTAAGGTTAAATTTAATTACTTGCACAAAAAAACACCATCAATCATCAAGATTAACATTACTTGATCTTGTTAGTTAGTGAAAAAAAGGGGGCTAATTAGATGACTTGGTCTTTGAAATGAGATTGTATATTTGTTTCCTACTACCCTTTTATCAAAAGGAAATTAAACTAGGGAAAAGCAAATTCTTTTTTTCTTTTTTAATTTAAGTTTCATTTATATAAATGAAATTGAAATTACACTAAATTAAAGAGTATCATCCTTCAATTTTACATCTGAATTTTGTTTATCCAAACGTCTTATCGACCATTATGAATCTCAAACTTGAGTTCGAGAGTTTCTAACACATACCTCAACTCCTCACTTTTCATTTTTTGTGTGTTATCCTCAATAGATCAGGCTAACCCTTTTGATTGATCAATGAATTATAAAGCATAACCATTAATTTTAATATAAGACTACAATATTTTCGATTTACTGTAAAATTAGGGTAAAAGAAATTTGAAAATACAAATTAATTCAACAAGGAAGTAAATAAAATCCTAGTACATATGAGGCAGGGAAAGAGGCCTACATAGAGAAATGAGAAAAGTTACACTCGAGATCTCTCCCGAGTAAATTCCAACTTCTACCCATCACAGCTAGAAGTTGACATCAATAGCAAATACACAATATAAGATCATACTAAGGCCAATTCTAATAACATGATATATGGTTCTAATTCGACTAAGAAATGTACCCCATTGAAACATGATTTGTGACCAGGAAAAGATGAGCAAATTAGAAAGGTTAAATACAAACTCCTAAGGTTTGACATTGTTGATGTACGATTTGGACAATGATTAAACGATGGTTTTAAAGATTGAACATTGTTAAGTTATGGAAAGAAATGGGCAAAGGAATTTATAAGGCATGAGATGACAAATGCAAAGAGAGAAAGAAAGTTTAGATGATTCTGATTGGACAGACATAGAATAATTATTTAGAGCTTCTTCCTAAATAGAAGAAATGTTTCCAATGTTAGAGGCAAGATTTTAATCATAGTCTCTTATTTTGTATGAAAATATGGTACGTAAGATGGCTTAAGATCCTCTTTAAAAAGTGACATTGTTTATATGAAAAATATGAATAAAAATATGAAGAAAGAGCCAGAGAGGGAGAGATGCCGCCTAAGAAGGAAAATGACTTGGGACAAGCGCTTCATTCCTTTGGCAAATCCAAGGAGTAGGCGGCGCCACCGACGCCATATCCGACGACTTTGCCTATGTCCGTTTCCTTGTCCTCTTTTCCTTATCTTCAAACTCCTTCTAAGTTATCTCTCTTAACTATTGGTTTCTATATATATCATCCCATGGTAACTTCGATTTCCTTACTATTTACCAAATTACTAGTTTAATGCTACAATAGCTAACAATAACATGGCACTATAATGAATCCCTATGAGGTTAATTACCAAACTGATTACTGTACTTACTCGTGGAACGTGTGATAGTGCCATTAGTCATAAGTTCTGATTATCTTAACTTCAGATATTCGAGTTTAAATCCTAATGACTTTTAAAATGTGGTATGATATTATCAAGTATTGACCATGTGTTTTATAGTAGAGTGTTGAATTCGTAATTTCAATAACCCATGTTCATATCCCGACAATTGCATTACTCAATTGCTGGTGCAAAACCATAGTTAATATTAATTACTATAATAATCTTACTATAATTTTGATTGATTTAGGGCAATGTGTAAGGTTTTCATTGTGTGACAAAAGATCAAAATCAATGCTTACTATTAGAATGGATTGAAAGCAGCTAAGAGCCTAAAGTGGAATCGGCAATGAAACATCCTCGATAGTGTTAAAGTAACAATTTTTGCTCATCATCACACAAGGCAAAGAGCATCCTCGTTAGTGTAAAAGTTAAAATGCTATATACCCTTTGTCCTTATACACCCATTTATTCCAAGTCATTTTCTCAAGATTTATATGCATTGTTTCAAGTCCTCATGAAAATTGTCTTGTTTCAAAGGGAGAGGCCCATTATTTCTTTTTGTCTTCTTACTCTTTTGTCAACACTTCGCCTTCCCCCCCAATTTCCAATCCCAGATTCACATCTAGTCTTCTAGTGATAATCTACTAAATATTTATTATATTGCCAAAAAAAAATCTACTAAATATTTATTTTTTTACCAATCAAGAAAGGGTCCAATTATTATTCTTTAAAAACTCTTTTTCTGAAATGGGCCGGCCCAAGGGAAAAATGGGTCCCAACAATGCCAACTGAGGGAGTTTTGTCTTGTTGTATAATAGCAGCTGTGTGCTTGAGGAATTCCCAATCCCAAGCCTAAGTTAAGACAAGCAACCCCCAAAAGCCAAAATCCCAAAATGAGAACAAATTTGGCCCCTAGAAAAGTCCAGCTAAACATGGCAAATCAGATTGTTTAATCAAAGGCAAATTATACAATACACCAGTGGTGGAGTTTAGTAGACTACACAAGCAGGTCCTGAATGGTGACATATGTTCTCTAGGGACTATATTGAAATATTTAAAACTTAATTAATTCAAAAAATGGATATTTGTTAACTCCACAACTCGTTTGTGGAGTCCAAAATTTACACCACTGTCCGCTGATCCTTAATAAAAACCTCCAATCACATGAGTTTAGTTTACTAATTTGTCTCAAATCATTTCTCTTTCCAAGATTATCTGGACAAAAGACAAATTCCCATTTGGTAATAAGAAGTGAGAAAAACTGTCTCTAGCTCTTTCTCTCAAGGCTATAATTAGACAAGAAGTTTATGAGAGAGCAAATTTTGGAAAAACTAAGGTAGTAGCTAATTTATTTCATTTGAAAAGATTATTAACATAACATGATTAATTCAATGTGTGGAAGCATGGGTTCCATTAAAAGTGAGAATTCATGTGAGTCAATTGCAGAGTCAAAGAAAACTCCACAATCTTCTGAAATGGAGCAAAGTAGCCTAACCCCACCAAGCCTCAATTTCCCAGCAGTCAAATTTGAGTTAGATGGTGATGTTGAAGTGCAGTCCCCAGATAGTTCAATTTGGGAAACTTTTTTTACTGATCATTTTGATTCTGACTTCATGATTTCATCTCCCGTTAGGAATTTACCATCTCCTCAAATTTCAACCTATAATTTCAGTAATGTTCAAGCAATGCAAGGTCAGAGTCTTTTAGGCTGCTCTCCGCCGCGGTTTTCGTCTCAACTTGGGTCATTTAGCAGCAGCAACCATAAAGGGAAAGGGCAAAGTCCACTTCACAGAGTGTTTAATTCACCTAACAATCAATTTATGCAGGTTGAGAGCCTTTCATTGCCTGCTATTGGAGATTTCTTGGATGATGGTTATGGTGGTGATCATCATCAGTTCCAAACGACGACAAAGATTTCAGGAACTGGAAGTAGTTCAAACAACATGTTTGACATGACACCAAATGGAGGATTGTTGGATTATATTTCGATGCCAAATTCTTCTAGGTTTTGTTCTGCAAGTGAAACATCATCGTCGGCAGGATGTTCTCAACTGACACAGCAGGATCAACAGTATCAGGTAAACTCTGTCTCCAGAGCACCATTATCTCAACAATTACAACAAGAACAGCAACAGGAGAAGCAACAAACATCAGCAGCAGCACCTCCACAACAAAATCTTGGTCATACCTTGATGGTTCCAATCCCTATTGGCCCTGAGCAGGTATTTCAATCTCTTGCTCTCTTTCTTATGCATGCAACTTATTGTTTTTAATAGGTTATTAGCCTTTTTGCCTCCTGAACAAGTACGTTTGTCTCCTGAATTTCGAATTCAGGACATTTTGCCCACTAAACTTCCCAAATTCAAGATAATTATTACCCTCTGGCAGAGTGAGCAAATTGTCCTGAATTTGAAAAAATCAGGAGACAAATTGTCTCAATTTTAGTTTAGGGGGTAAAATGTCCTTATGCCCATAATTCGGGGAGGCAAAAAGGCTAATAAGCCGTTTTTATAGTCCCTCCCCATACAGGGCGCCTTTTATCAGAGGACAAAACCCCTTCTCAAACGAGACAATACCTCGTAAAGGGTGCATTCTCCGACCCACGACTCAAACATATAGCAAGAAATTTTGACTCATATTATTGCATTTTGCTTCTTAATTACAGGAGCAAGATAGTGGGCTTCAATTGTTGCATCTCCTTCTTGCATGTGCCGAAGCAGTGGCCAAAGAGGATTACTTGTTAGCAAGAAAATACATACACCATCTAAATCGAGTGGTGACTCCTTTAGGTGACTCCATGCAAAGAGTTGCTTCATGCTTCACCGAAGCTCTAAGTGCAAGGCTTGCGGCAACCATAACCACAAGTCCAAGCAGTTCCAGCAATCCCAAACCATTCACTCCTTTCCCATCAAACTCCTTAGAAGTCCTCAAGATTTACCAAATCGTTTACCAAGCTTGTCCCTACATAAAATTTGCACATTTCACTGCTAATCAAGCCATTTTCGAGGCTTTTGAAGCCGAAGAACGCGTTCATGTCATTGATTTAGATATTCTCCAAGGCTATCAATGGCCTGCTTTCATGCAAGCTCTAGCTGCCAGGCCTAGCGGAGCGCCTTTTCTCAGGATAACCGGAGTTGGACCTTCTTTAGAATCCATCAGAGAGACCGGCAGAAGCTTGACAGAACTCGCTCACTCTCTTCACATACCCTTTGAGTTCCACCCCATTGGTGAGCAACTTGAAGATATAAAACCTCACATGTTCAACAGGCGAGTTGGCGAGGCTCTAGCCGTTAATTCTGTTAACAGGCTACATCGAGTCCCGGGTAATTGCCTGGGAAATTTACTAGCCATGATCCGTGATCAAGCTCCTAACATTGTAACCCTAGTTGAACAAGAAGCAAGCCATAATGGCCCCTATTTCTTAGGCCGTTTCCTTGAGGCATTGCACTATTATTCAGCAATATTTGACTCATTGGACGCCACTTTCCCTCCGGATTCTGCTCAAAGAGCCAAAGTTGAGCAATATATATTTGCACCAGAAATAAGAAACATAGTGGCATGTGAAGGGAGTGACAGGATTGAAAGGCATGAGAGGCTGGAGAAATGGAGGAGCATAATGGAAGGGAAAGGGTTTAAAGGAGTACCCTTAAGTGCAAATGCAGTAACCCAATCCAAGATTTTGCTTGGTCTTTATTCTTGTGATGGCTATCGATTGACTGAAGATAAAGGTTGCTTACTTTTGGGATGGCAAGATAGAGCAATTCTTGCTGCTTCTGCATGGCGATGCTGAAAACTGAAATATCATCTTCCTTGTATGTTCTTTTGATTCATTTGCCCTTCCTGTAATAAAACCTTTCTGTTTTTTCTCTTATGGTTGGCTCAAAAGTCAGTCTTAAGACAAACAAGTTTTTCTTCTTACAGGGTTCATCTGGTTTGTCTTGAAAATGGATAATCTGGTGAAATGGTGGCGACATCGGCACCTCTTCTCTGCTTCTAGGTTCGAACTGATTAATTCATCTTCAGTTTTAAATTAGTACCTATAGGTTTCCTTTTTGAGTTAGTTAGAAAACATATACTACTAAAAAAGGAAATTTTTAATTTTATAGATTGTTCTAAGATAATCTCATAAGGAAATGGATAGATAAGGCTCCATTTTCCCTTCCAATAACAATTTCAAATGAATTCAGCAAGAGACCAGTATACATGTATTCCTCTGTTCAATCTTCTTTCGACATTATACGTATGTATGAACACAAACGAATATGTACTTATACGCATACATATACATACACATACACATTATGTATACGAACACGAAGCAGAGTAGGGGCCGGACGTTTAAGGAATTGCAGTTAACTTCCAAAATGGATCAACAATGGAGTCATCATCAAACCACAAATTAGATATGTTTTACACAGAAATTTGATGGTTTCATAAAGGGTCCAAGCCTATTATCCAGTCTTAATATAAGAATATAATATTAAGGTTGCTGGAGTATAATGTTATATGTCAATGGAATCCATAAGCTTTCTATTGGATAAATAATGAAGCGAAAAAAGGCAGCTAGCTACCAAAATACATGAAACACCCATTTTTATAAAGACGCAAAACACATCATCACCAACATCACTGTTACTCAAGAATGCCCTTAAAACAAACCATGTAACAATGAGGGATGGCACTGTTTACTAATTATTTTGTGCTTTCAGTTACCATGTCCATAGCCCAGCAGATCTCACGATCAGGAAGACGTGAGGCCACCTCGAACAGCTTGACTCTGAATTCAATACCAAACTCTTTTACAATATGGAACACGAACAGAAGTTTTTCCGGGGGGGCTCATCGACCTTCTTTTCTGCTATAGGCACAAAATCAACCACATTTTAACATTTAGCAGATGGGATTTATATAAGATGTATCAGATGTGCATATACCTTTGAATACACGTAATGACATCAAGTAAATAAATTTAAGTTCTTACTCTCGGCAGTTTAAATAAATTACTTGCATCATTTATTGTTCTAGCAAAACAAATCCAGCAGATAAAGGATCTGGACGAGATAAGACTACCTGTTTTTGCTTTTGCTACAGAAGGTTGCACAACAACGTGCATGGTGATGACCGCTTTAGGAAGATCACCAAAAGGTACTCTACACTGGCCAACAGTCTTGTTGTTCTCCAAAATTTTCCCGGCATTTATCAGTTTGATGTCATTGGCTCCCTTAGGTGCAACTTTTTTATCTAAGACATATCAAAACAATTTAGAGCCAACATTAGAACGCACAGATATAACACTTTCTTTATACAGATATTTGCTTCAACTATCCTACTAGATTTAGGTTTCAAAAACAGAATATTTCAAGGTTTAAAATTTTGATCAAGTAGTAATACTGATACAAGTATATCCATTTCAATGCTTGCTTCTGCCAAAACTTCACCTATGAAGTGTAAAAAGAGAAAACAGTATAGTTCAAAGGAATTAAGAAGACAAGGAACTTTCATTATTAAGTTGTGTATACATACACCCACTAATGTATCAACACAAGCAAAAAAGTTCCCTCTTTCACGATCACCCTCAAGATCAGCAAAATAAGCAAAGACAAATGGCACTAAAGGGACATTATAAGCCATTCTGCAGCCTCAAGTCCAAGAAATAATCCAATCCTTCTGCATGAACCTTGAAAACTCCACACCTTCTTTGAAGTAATCTATCCTCTAAAGCATTCAAGATTTTCAAGCCCAAGAATTTTGGGTAAAAATATGAGGCGAAAACATTGACGAGGCGCGGGTAAAACTAAACTCATACACGGTATAGCCAAAAGAGTCATCATTACCCTCATGGTGTAAATATCATACAACACGACAGAGAAGAAAATAAAGATGGATAAGAAAACAAAAACACTCAGTCATCATGAGTGCAGATTGCGAAATGAAACAGTAAGAATTTATTAACCTCAAGCAAGAAATGGCATGCTGAAACGTGGCATAATAGAACAAGACATCCTCTCCACCAGAAGGCTAGTTTAAAATTATATACACTTTAAGAAATGTATTAGTTTAGCAAGTTTTACTACTTGAAAACATAAAATCACCTTACCTTATATTAAACGCCTTGAAGTAACAAAGGCGCGAGAAAGGAAACTCCAGCATATCCAAGATTAAAATTTGGACAGAATATAGAAAAGTAAAAACACGTGTTTCATCCAAAGAGGTAGGATCCTCATCTCACTCATAAATGCAATAAACGTAACCGTCTATCTTGAACATATTAAGCTACCAATAATATTGTAAATGAATACATATCAGACATCTGATCATTAACATTCCACGTGTAATATGCAACAAAAGGATGAAAAGAACAGTCTAAAACAAAGAATCCAACAGGAAAAGAATAGGATGATAATGAAAACATATGAATAGAAATCTTCAGTCGTGCATATGCAATCACGATCAGCTTCATCCAAATTAATCACGTCAGAACACAAGAATACACTATTATAGGATCTAAGAACATAAGGTGGACCTGCACTTAATACGATATTCCTTTTATAGTAGTTGATGTCAAGGTTAGAGAAGTTCAGAATTTGCACACAACGATTACCAACTACTATTATCATGATTAAAACCTGCCAACGACAAGTGATGCCATCAATTCTTATGATTAAACCGGTAAAGATAAGACAGTAGAACTTTGTATTTGCTGCAACCTAGGAAGAAACTATTGGATTAAGTTACAGTCAGGACAACCCATGTCATCCCAAAAAGTGCACATTGTTAGGGAGGAGATACAAACTGCTAATAAATGCCATTTAAGCACCTTCAAACAATTAAACTTTAATGCCACAAATTGAAAGTTGTTTAAAAGTACAAACACTTTTCAAACACAAAATTTCCCCTCCATATAGTATCTAAATGGCATAGGAGAAAGGATATAGTAATATTCCCAAAAGGAGATGAAACAATATCCATTGGCAAGACAAATGAAACAAATGTAAAAATAGGAACTTCTCAAAAGATAATACATCATGCAGCCTAACTTAAAAAAACACCAAAGCAAGCAAATTATGCACCTTAAGTGGCAAACTGCGGATTTTAGTCATGAGAAACACTGGCCTTTGTACATGGCCTTAACCGGAACAAAACCTTAAATTTAGAGGTAATTCTACATTAACAATGCCATATATATGCAAAAATATAACAAAATCCATGGAACCAAAAGGTTAAATTTTGTGAAGGGAAGTTGGAAGAACTGACCTTTAGGCCACTCAGCAACAATTCTTTCCTTGAGCACAGCGACCGTCGAGGCCGGTGAGTATCGAAATGGACCGATATCCGATCCATCATACAATCGGAACTTAAGTTCAATCAAGTCCTCTTCCGGCATTTGAATTTCCCAACTTTTCCACCGAATTTAAACAAATAAAAACCCTCCCTTTAAAGACACAAAATAATCACTCTCAAATTCACCACTAAATACAATCTCTTCACTTCCTACACCAAAAAACAAAAAAAAATACAATTAATAAATACCCAGTCTTCAGTTTCCTAGAAAAAGCAAGAAAATTGGACAGAAACTTGAAATAAACAGAGCACCCCTGTTTGGTTACCTGGAAAATACTATGAAAAGAGCAAAAAGTAACAGATTCTAAATTCACACCTCAGTCCACTCCAGCACTCTCTCACTTTTTTTCATTAATAAAAAAAAAATTCAAAATTAACAAAATAAAACCCAAAACAAAAATGAATATCACACTATAATAAAATATTTTTAAAAAATGTACCTTTAAAGCAAATAGATAGAAGAAATAAATCGTCAAGCTCGTTCTTTTCTTGAGGGTTTTATATGAATATATGAACGATACTTTACAGATTCAAAGATTTAGTTAAATCTTCCAAAGAAACCCCGGATTAGACCCGATCTTCACGCTTTCTTTCTCATTTTTTCATTTTATTTTTTTACAGTAATTTTGTATCGTTAGCTTTATATCCTTTTTATATACTTATTAGTATCTTTTTTTTTTTTTTTGCCGAGTCGACCGAAAAAAAAAAGTGAGATTTCGAGCCGAATCTGTCAGTAAATAGTTCAGTTTAGGACATTGTAAGAAGACCAAAGTTTGGATCTTCTGTTGCCACTACTTTCTTCACATAAATGCACTCTCCAAAATATATTTATAATGATTTGGACGATTAATTACGTGGCGAGATTTGGTTGGTTAAATGAGGATAGAAAGGGGAAGATGAGAGTAGGGAATTTAAATGCTTTTGAGTCAAATTTTGACTAAAGATTTTAAGGCGGGGAAATTAAACGCGTCGGTGACGCGCCGATAATAAGGTTAAAAATGAAAAAGGAAAGTAAAAGACACGGAAAGAAAGTGCGCGTGGGAATCGTTTTTAGAAAGTTTCGAAGAAATTGCTAAAGGTAGTGGGAGCAGTATGAGTATATACTGAAATTAAGGCTGCGGTGTTGGGTTGGGGCGTAATTATTTGACCAGAATATCCGTAATTAGTATATCAAAATCTAGTCTCTATTTATTATGTCATTATTCTATATACGTATTTACCGTATTTGGTAGGAGCATAAAATTTATTTATGTATAAATATTAGTATTTATCCAAAGTTTTATTAGGATTAAACCAGATTCGACGCGGGTCATGCACCTGAGTTTGATAGGTGAGTCTACCAATAAGGATAGCTACGTATACAAGATTCGAGACCTAAAACAAACCGTTTATCACTTGATCCAACTTTACATATTATTTTTTTAACTATATATAAAAAAAATAACAAGATTTTTTTAATTAATTGAGTGAAAGGGAGTTGATAATTTTTTTCAAGTAAGAACTCGGTTTAGTGTCTAACATGACTTGATTTTGAATTGATTAACACTATACAATTATCTATGACTTAAATAAAATGATAAAAAAATATTAGTAGTATTTATTTAATGGAAAATACTTTTTTTTCGTATGATTTTACTATATGTTATACTGTCTAGTATTTAAAATTTCATGTTTTTTTTCATCAATATTTAATTTCATGTTTAGTCACTAGTTACAAATAAGGAGAGCTTGCAAGGTAAATCATATATTTTAGAATATTATTATTGAATAAAATTGTGAAAATTATAGTAACTTTCTCTAATGATATGTCAATATTAGACTATAAAATTAAGCAGTCTTTTCTTTTCTAATAAGTAATAATAACTAGTACTATATATATCACTAGAAATCATTAGATAGACTTATTAGTCTATCATCATCACATTAGTTATATTTCCCATCAATAATTTTTGCTGTTTCCCATAAATATTATCATGTTAATTTAACCAATTATGATATATTTACTACTGTTCTTTTGGTAAAATTTACTGCTAAAATTATACTAACATAATATAATAGTGTTTTTATTTTTAAGATTTATCCTACAAATCTTCCTTATGTTCGTGACTATATTTTATTTATTGATTTATTTCATTTGACAAAATATAACTCCCTTGTCCCAAATTATAAGAGTTCAATTCATTTTAAACAAATCACACAGTCGGTCGTTGAGATGTGTATAAGTATAATCATTAGCATTAAGATTTCGATACATATTTTCTCAAAAAAAAAAAAAAGATTTCGATACATAATGACAAATCACTTAAATATTCACTAATTGGTTATCAAACTTGACGGTATATCTTCGTCTCTATTTGGGTCAATGTTTCTCACTAGAACTGGGCTGAAAGAGTCCATTCCTTCGAGTTTGGGCCAAACAAACTTGCCCAATAATATTGACAATTTGGCATGAACTTTTTTCTTTTCTTCTTCTCCCATCCTTTGGGATTATTATAAAGCTATCTTATCTTTATCTTATCCTATCCGGTATCCAGGGTTTTGCCCTGATTAATCCACATCTGATCCGCGTCGCATACCTGGTTATGGTGGGTGAGTCTCCCAACAGGGACAGCTACGTACGCAAGGTCTCGAATCTGAGACTTACTTAAGCTGGAACAAACCGCTTACCACTTGATCCAATCCTTATTGGTTAAAGCTATCTTATCTAATTTCAATATATATTTATCCTCACCTTTTCTAAATTTTATATTTATATATATATATATATGGAATCCAAACTGATTCTTCCAATGGCCCATTTATTTGCTGGCAAAATTTCATGCAATGCATGGATGTATATATCAAGACAAATGTCAAATAAAAAGTGTTGTGGTGTGGATTGATGGGCTAAGCTACCATAACATCATCCACACTTTCAATTGCTCAAATTTCTTTAAATTTTCAGAAGAATGTCAAAGATTCTGATTTATCCATATTAATTTTTATATATGTTAATATAATGTCATAAATACAAAATTCCACTCTTTTTATAATTCCTTTGTCTTTTGGAAGTTCCAAAGGTAAAGCCACGGTCCAAAATGTGGGCCAACTTGAAGAACTAAAGTTGTGAGTCATCTTATCAAATATCCCAAATCAAATTGACTGTTCTCTGCCTTATCCTACATCATAAATCATAGAAATGGGAGGGAATAAGGGAATATAGGAAGCACTGATCCACTCAGAATCTTGGTCCAAATTTATACCATTCCCTTTCAGCTGCAATGATCCACAGGTTTTGATTTTGTCACCAATGTAACATGAACCTGCATTATTGGCCTTATGCTAATGCTATATCATTACTTGTAACTCAAGTTAATTAGCCTTTGATGATATTTCAATAAAGAAACATGCAACTTAGAGGCACTGTTGCATGGTCTATTAGTAGAGTGTTGAATTCTCAGTGATTAGGGATTCAAATCCTTATAAACTCGTATGTTTAAGTGAAATGATACCATTATTATTATATAACTTAGAGGCATTAATATTGCACGGTGTATTAGTAGAGTGTTGAAGTCTCAATTTTATGTGATCAGTGATATCCTTGTATATATACTTAATTAGTAAAGAACCCTAGTTTGCATATCGTTATATAATAACCGAAAAAGCGTAATAGATATTAAGCGCAAAGTATATATGACTATGAGATTAAGATTAAGGTTAAGATTAAGATTATTTATTGGATATGGATGTGTTCATCAGATGAAGTGCGAGGTGCATGGGTGAGAGACAGAATGAAAAAGTGGGCATTATTTTTTTGGATAAACTAATTAACAAGTAGTATACATATATTATGGGCAAAAAAGAATAAAAGAATCTCACGCCAAAGGCAAAACCCCCAAAAGAAGAAGGCTTTTGGAGAGATGAGAGCCATGGGGGAGGTGCCTCCCCCAACACCCACCGACCCTCCTCAAAAGTTCCAAAAGGCTCAGCTCACCCCTCACCATTCTTGCTTTGGTCAACTTCCACAAGTACCCCATACACGTCATCCCACACCATTCATACGTGTTAAAGCCAAATCAAGATAGAAATTCCGTACGGAACATGAAAATTATCTCTTTTCTTTTTGGATTAAAATTGAATCTGCTCCTTAATCAATTGTAATTGTGATAGAGTATTGGATTCTTAATTTAGTGATTATCATGTATTTGGTCTGGTTTGGAAGATTGGTCCTTAGAAATTTGATTTCACATATGGCCAGAGAGGGCAGGAGGCAGGATTCTTAATTTTAATGATTATTGAGTATTTAGTCTGGTTTAGAGTACTTAGATTCTTAAATTTAGTGGTTAAGTTTTTGATCGCTAACAACTTCAAATAACTAAAAGGCAAATTATACAATACACCGGCGGTGGAGTTTAGCAGACTACACAAGCAGGTCTTGAAGGGTGACATGTGTCCTTTAGGGACTAGATTGAAATATTTAAAACTTAATTAATTCAAAAAATGGACATATGTCAACTTCACAACCCGCTTGTGGAGTCCAAAATTTACACCGCCGGTGTATCAAATAATTACCCTAACTAAAAAGAAAGAAAAGAGAAAATTGAAATGAAAAGGCACATGCGGCCATGCCCCATAGCCATGGCTAGGGTAATTAAGTTATTACTTATTACTCTCAAAGAGGCTAACGAGCCAGCCATGGAGAGGGGTGGGGGGGGTCGGGTCTGGCTAACTCTTTCCCAACAAGAATTCGTGGCAGCATATTTGAACAGTTGGATCGAAGTAGGCGAATTTTCAGCCAAAAATCTTGAACTTGTGTTGTTTTTTTTTTTTTTTTTTTACTACTATTTTTGTTGAGGCTTTAGAAACCGGCTTTCTTGTTGTCTAAGTCCCCCCATTTTCGTTGCTTGGTCAAAAAAGGAAAAATCTTTGTCTTAAACTCATTGGGTCCCCTATGAGTAAAATTAGCTACGGCTTGCCTACTTTCTATTTTTTTTGCTTCATTTTTTCATGGTTGAGCTCAAAAGCAAACAGAGAGTTTCAAGTTTCAGAGTAATCCGCCATTAATATACCAAATACACATTGTACACAAAAAACCATTAAAATATCAAATATCAATGAAAAGTGATGAAGTGAGAAAGAACTCAGTAGAAATATAGAATTAAACCACCATTTTTGTTTCCTTTTTGCATTAGCACAGAGGAGGGAGCCATTACATTGAGATTAATAACACAGAAACAAAAACCAACAAAAGACCCAAACAAGAAGAAAAAAAGAAAAACTAGAAACTAAGCCATAGCCATTGCTGTAATTCCAAAATGGAGCAGACTCCAAAAACCACCCACTCCTCTTCCTCTGCTTTCCTTTTCTATACCATTTTTTTTAGTTATTTAAAAAAAGTTAGAGAAAAAGAGAAAAGACAGAGAGTCGATCAAAGCCAAAGAGCACCAGCTTGTTTCAAAAGAGGAACAAGAGTGCCATTAATATGAGAAGCCATGACTCTATCCATGGCGCCGACAAGTTTCCCACCAATGAAAACGACAGGAACAGCAGTTGAACTCCCGAGAAGCCTCATCAAAGCTTTCTCCATGTCTTTCCCACGAGGATCTTCGTCGAGTTCATAAACAGTTGGGTTCACTCCCATGCCACAAAACAGCCTTTTAATGGCATGGCACATGCAGCAACTGCTTATACTGAAAATAACCACTGCATTTTCTGAAGCCAACCTTTCTATCCTCTCCAAAGGATCGCCATTGACGACATGACTGGAGCTTCTGGTTGTTGGCAAGTTATAAGATCCCCATGAACCTGTTTGGCAATGCATTTTCAAATAAAGCAAAAGAAATTTTAAAGAAAAAAAAAGAGTTATGGGAATTTGGGGTTTTGGGTAATTAAGTGATGTGTTTGAGCTTGATGCTGGTGAGGAATGATGGGAGGGTTTGGTGGGTATTTATAGAGAGGAGACTCAAAAGAAAAAGAGAATCCAAAACATGGGCAAGTTTTTCTTGAGGGGAATCATGGCTTTTTAATGTGAGGGGTAGTTTTGTAAAGTTTTTTTTTTTTTTTTTGGGTCTTCAATCTTCAATCTTGCAATCGTCATTCGTCAGCTCAACATGGCAAGATTGTGTGACGGTGTGAGAGTGAGATTTTTTTTATTAATTAAAGAATAATAATAAAGAATGATAAATTAGCATAACTACTTTTTTCTAATGATGGATGATTTGTATCTTACCATATATACCACTAGGGAACCCTTAGATTATGTCAATTAATGTTTGATTCGAAATATCCTTACCATACTACACTTATATAATTTAGATGTGAACATTATTTTTAGTAAAAAGAATTATAATCTAGGAGAAATTATTAGGTGAATCTTTTACACCATCCATATCTATGGTGCATACCATTAAAATAGTGACAACTGGGTGTCTTTAGTACACCCATTATGATACATCTGTGTACACTTGTGATATACCCGGTAATTCTGACCCTTGGATGCATTCCTTTTATCATGGTCGTTGGATATTAAAAGTTTTAATCTAGTAAACCATATTTTTAATTGGTCATACAAATTTTTAAAACCGGTTTAATAAGTTAAAACTTTTAATATCCAATGATCAGGATAAAAAAAATGCATCCAAAGATCAGAATTATCGGATGTACCACAAATGTATCACAACGGCTGTACCAAAATATGCCTTTCATTCCTAAAATATGTTTACAAGATTGCCAAAACTACTAGTCTAGTTACCTCAAATTAAAAATTGAACATATATTTCTTCAAGAAACAAAAATTGAACATATATGAGGATTGTTAACACGCGAGGTCTATATTGATAGAATATTGAACTTATAATTTCGGGTTAACCTAAAGTGCCGAAGAAAAAAAAAGGAACCTAATCGGTAAGACTTTCTCATGGAAGGAATGAAGTTTGAAAGGGGGGCCGGGAATTCAAAATTAATTGTTGGCAAATAGACGGCTGATGATGAGTCCTTTCTTGTCGATATAGGGCCCTACGCCACACGATGATGATATATATATTTAACACAGGACGAAGGAACGTGGCCATCACAAAAATTTGTTCCCTTTCTATTGACGTGACCTTAATTCAGCTTCATGCCAATTATTTTTGCTTATTCTCTTCTCTTTGAATCTTTTTTTTTCTTTTACCCTAATTTAACATAAGCCCTAATTCACCATTATATTATAATTAGTAATTGCACTCTCTAGTTCTTTTTTACTTTACTCTAATTGAATTTAGGATAATTAAGATTCGAACACTATATACCTATTCTCATCAATCTTTATTTTTGAAATATAAAAGATTTCATTATTAACAAAAAAGCAATAATACTTAATTAGTAAAAGGCTAAAAGCTATAATTTGTATAGCCAATTTTTTTTCATTTTATATATCAAAATATTAAGGGTAATTATTTGATACACCGACGGTGCAAAGTTTGGACTCCACAAGCGGGTTGTGAAGCTGACATATGTCCTTTTTTTTAATTAATTAAATTTTAAATATTTCAATCTAATCCCTAAAGGACACATGTCACCTTTCAGGACCCGCTTGTGTAGTCTGCTAAACTCCACCATCGGTCTATTGTATAATTTGCCATATATTAATATAGATATCAAGTGGTGGAGATGATGAGGTCGAATGTGAATATTCTCAAGGGGGTTTGATTCTGTATTTATACATATATATGCTTTGTAGTTTATCATGGATTTGGGCGGTTTCTTTCAATTTTACCTTTTTCATTTCAAGAGAAAATCATAATTTTTATTTTTAAAAAAAAGGAAAAACGAATATGGTCGACATACATATATAAATAGTAATTTAGACCATATAATAATTTGTAACATGTGGGTGGGACTCATAATTTAACGTTATCTGTTTAGCATCTTAGGAAGATAGCTTGAACTGAGGAAGAATTGATCTTTATTCATTTTAGACTAATTTCCTAGTCACCCCGCGAGATGCCCCAAATATCTCTACAAATTATAGATATATAGTTAGCTTTCTCTTATCATAATATTAATAATATTATTATTTGTTGGTCCTATATATATTATTAATTAATTAATTTTTAGACGGCTTTAGAACAATATCCACTTTTTCAATGTTAATGATAAATTTGATTTGGAACAAAATGATACTCCATATACTATATGATTTGGGTTTTTTATCCACTCATTAGAAAAGGGAAATTAAGCACAATTCTTTTAGGAAAGAGAGAGGTGGGATGACCGTACATGATCTTGAGAAAAAAGCTGGTTAATGGCTTTTTAATTTACTTTTTAATTCTAATTAATCTTTTTTTTTTAGTTTTGCAAGATGAGAAGGGTACGTAAAGGGAACATGGGCAAGAGGCCAAGGGGTATTTTATGGGGTGTAGGAAAAGAAAATGATATTATTCGATCGTGCTTGTCGGCTTCTTTTTCTACTCGTAATTCCCTTTGATGTATATCAATGATCTGTTCACAGTTTTGCTTGGAAATTTTTGTGATTCGTTTAAACAAATTGATCATAGCAAGCAATGCTCCTTGATTCCTCCTTTTCATCGTAAAAATGGTTTTTGAAGATTATAATTAGATCAAAGTTTGGATAGTTGATGCCGTTGTTCAGAATATATTATATGATCGATAGGTTATAAATCACATTTTTGTGATGAATAAAAAATTGGGTAGAGAATTGGAGGATGAAATTAGTAATATATAGGGAAAAGAAGACTTTGAAGAACACAAACAAATTATGATCGGTTGAGATAATAAGCAATTTGCTTTAATACCCATTTGATCGGCCTTCAAAACTATTCAATTTAAAGTAACAATTTGGCACTACAATTTTGATTTTATACGATTTCATCTGCATCATGGCATAGTCTTGTTCTTTAAAAATCTAAGTATAAGGGTAATTAATTATCTAATTAAATAAAAGTTATTTGACCAAATGGCCAAAATATAGGTATTAAATCATTCATTATTCCATATTGTTAAAAAATGATCATTCATATATATATATATATACAAGTACAATAAGGCTTCTTTTTGTTAGAGCAATGTGGGGAGGAAAGTCAATTTTTTTTTCTACTTTATAATGCACCATTCTCGTTACGTGCGATTTAATAGTGTGGTCGTTTGTTTGATGTGACCGAATTTAATATTCCCTCAGTCTCATATTAAATGTTCCTTTTAACTTAAAGTTTCCTAACTTTGACCTTTGACTATAAAAAAATTATATAAAAAAAATTTAAAAAAATTATATTTTGATTAAGTTAAGTCTTAAACTTTTCAAAATATATTTTTCAAAAATTTGATTGTATATATATTTTTTTGTAATTAAAGGTCAAATATATGATTAGTTTGACATATAAGGAACATATAATATAGGACGAAGAGAGTAACAGTCGACTGGGCTGCTTTTTTTGCACTAAAGGAAAATGTTGCAGTAGCTAAAAGTTGCTTCTACTCGAACCGGCCGGACCTCCCCCGCGAAACAAGGGGAGCCTTAAAAGCATGGTTTCGAAAAAGGAAAAGAAGAGAAAGGATTATGGATTGGTGACTCAAAAACTACTGGGTGTACTAGCAGATGATTTGATGATTCAACTTTCAATTACTAGCTAGCTTTTTGGGACGATGGAAAATAAATGCTTTTTGATACATATATAGAAGGAGGAAGGGCTTTGAAGTTTGAAGCAAGTGTGGTTGCAGCTTGGCAGTGTGAGTGTGCCTGGACTTTGACACACACACCGAATAATATTTGCATACTTAATTTGTACTATCAATTCTAACACTCTTTTTGAAAGCCTTGAAAAGATTGAAAGATTGAAATGCCATAACATTCAAGTTGCTATAGCCGTGCCTGTTTCTTTGGTACTACAAACTAAAAAGAAATGGAGCTTTTTTTTCTCAACCCTAACTTCTATCCATAGCCTACTCTTTTTTTAGGGATCAAGATGGTCAAAAAAGTAGAAGTTGCAATTAAGAAGATGAACCATAGCCATTGGATTGAAAAGATAAAAGTTTGATCAAATGGTGTGGGTTTAAAAATGATATATATATATGTGTAAGTAGTAATAAAGTTTTGCTTGTTATTCGAGATTTGAGATAATGAGATTGAAGAATGTACTTGACTTTGAGCTAGTCTAATCTAGCTATATAGCTGCTCCATGGCAGCATAGTAGAAGCTTTTGCTTATGGGGCGTGATTTCTCTTAGCCAGCTTTTCTTCTCTTTTCTTATTATTTTTGTTTTCCATTTCAACGTTTATCATATCTTTTCTTTGCCTTTTATGGTGAAACAATGCTCAAAAGGAGGTTTTAAGAGTGGATTGAAATAAAAGTTCGTTAGGTACAATCATTTCCAAAGCTTCACTTCATCATATATATCAAACAAAAACACAAAAAATTTTGATGTTTTCAAGATTTATTTCAAACACTTATTTATTACATGATCATTGTTCATCTAGACGTCACTAGGTAATTTACTTCTAAATGTAATCGTTATAATCAAATTATCGATAGACGTTTGTCAATAGTTGTTAGATTCTGAATCCTGATAATCAGTGTTCAAATCTTGACAATTTCAAGTATAAAAATGAGAAAAGAGACGTAAATATAATCAAACTTATAATAACATGTTACCAATTGAGCCAATTCTTTTTCCTAGTGTACATCTTAATTAATTAGGAATAATGGTAAGTAAGATAATGAAAGTGAAGATGAAGGGAGTGATAATGGTGTTGGAGAAGGTAAAAGCAAAACAGAAAACATGTCGCGGCGAAAAGCCGGTGACACTGTTGTGGTGTGCTCACGACAACCGTTAAAAAACGATTCCCGAATGCATTGGATGTCGGCCGATTTGTTTAATTAATAAGAAGAGTACTTGTTTATTAATCCTTACTTTGGCTTTGAATTTGCTCAACGTGACATTGCCATGAGATTTGTGTTTTAAAAAACAAAACAAAAAAGTCACACAAACAAAGTTCATTCTAAATGTTCCTTTTAACGGTGTGAGCTGATTTAGTTATTCTTGTTGGGTAATTAAACAATGGCAGACAGTGTGTTGTTGGGGGCAGACCAATGTTTTCGACATTAACATTGGTTTTCACAGATTATAATAATTGGTTTGTCATCAATTTTTAACAAGGTCGGTGTTTGATGATGTCAATTTTCTATTTAATATTTAGGTTCCGTTTAGTGGAGCGGTGTTTTAGCGGTGTGATTGACACTGTTTGACAACTGTACAGATGAGATTACATTGTACAGATTAGATTAAGTATTGTGTAGATGAGATTATTAGAGCAGCGATTGAAATGGAGTTTACACTTAAACTCTGTTTGGTCTCAAAACGATAGTGAAACGGTTACAAATAAAAAGCCTTAATCAATGAAAAGATATTCACTTATATACCCGATGTAAGTTACACCCTTTAATTTTTCATTCGTTTATGTTTTAGTAAAATTAATATTTAGGTAATCTGAGAGTTGTATTATACATCCTAATCATATAGATTAAGTACATCAAATTTGAATTCATTGAAAATGCTTAGCTACATGTTTTATGCACAATATTTTTCACTATTAAATATATGTTGAAAATATTAAAAAATGTTAAAGATAAAAATATCTTATTATAGGTATGTTAATATGCGAATGAGGTTAGCACAAGTGATAATGGCTTAAATTTGAGGTAGAAGTCACTTGAACTTTGAGTCCTAAAAAGAGGTTAACATATTGTCTTGACTTGAAGATGAAATAGGCTTTTAGTGCTCTTAAACCACTTAGGGTCCGTTTGGTCCAGCTTATTTAACAGCTTATCTACTGAAAAAAGCTTAAGCTGGGCCAAACGAAAAATCCAGAAGTGCTTTTTAGTTGTTTTTGAACCAAAAACCAGAAGCTCTAAATTGAAGCTTTTTCCAGAAGCACTTTTTCAGAAGAGCTTTAAGTTAGGCCAAACGGGCACTTAATGAAAGGAGAAGAACTTTTAAATTCATCTATATCCTTTCCTTTTTACATGAGAAATAAGGAAAAATATCTACTAAAACTCGAGATCTCTCATTGATGAACTTCAATCTCTTACTACCATTTAGGCTTGTGGGGCATTTAACTCATCTATATCCTTTATTATACAACAACTTTTTTCCCCTTCCTTTTAGTATTTGAAACTGTAAAGATTTTATTATAGTCACCATTCTAAAACTATATACACAACAACAATTAATTTGCTAATTAACACATTTTTGTACTTAAAATTACTAGTTCTTTTATAAAGAGATCAAGAAAGCAAGTGAGAGGGGGTGTTGCAGTCCCATGGTCTCCCACTTGGAGGGCCCTTTTTATATTTTGTTTAAGGCATGCTGCCCTTAAGTGGTTGCCCTTAAGTAATTAATTAATTAATTGTTATAATATATACCATGTTTAATTTATTAATTATATTATTATTAAGTAACACATGGATATTTCACAAAGCAATAAGGTAGCAAAGGCTGACGCAAACACACCTTTTTAAAATGAGACCAATTGCAATTGCAATGCCACTCTCTACTTTATTATTATACTACTTCACTTGGCTTCCCCTTTTTTTTTTTTTTTTAACTTCCCCTTTGAGCCGTTAAAGCAACCAAAAAAAAAATCGACATGCATGACGGCTTTTCTCAGCTTTTGTTCCTCACTTTTGCTGTCTCAAGCTGACGTTAGCTCAACGTTGACTGCTTTCCTTTTGGATTTGCTGTTCCCTCTTTGTCGTTTTCATTATCAAAACTCCATTTTTGAGTGCAAGGTTTAATTAGGGTAACTTTTCTTTTTTTCTCATTACATAAATTGTTTGGAAAATTCAAAGATTTTGTTTCTAAATTAACTCTGGTCGGGGTGTGTATCGTTGTTGGGATCTTGTTTTGTCTTGTGTTTTCCACAAATTTTGTCATCAGGGGAATGTTTGTTTTCTTGTTGGATTAGACTTAATTTGTAAAAAAAAAGACATTAATGTTACGCAACTGCCCTTGTTAGGAGACTCACCCATCATAATCAAGTACGTGACGCGGATCAGATCCGGATTAGTCAGAGCAAAACCCTGAATACCGATGTGATAAAAAAAAACACTACTTATAAGGTTTTATAAAAGATTTGTTTAGTCAACATCAATGAACCTAAATATGAAAAAATTAACAAAAAAAAGGGTATTTTATGGCCCCAAGATCTTTGTTTTGCCACTAAAGCTAGTCTCATTGGTCCGAGTTCTAAATTCAGGTTTGATTTAAGATTTTAAGTTATTTATTTATTTATAATAAGAGTGGACTACACATGGGAGGCATGGGGAAATCGTAGCTTTTTTGTTAGGTCAAATTATGAAAGTAGAACGAAAGGCAAACTGATCAGATCCAATTCCCAAATCCTAAGCTTTTGTTTCCTCGACAATTAACTTTAAAATCATGATCATAAGTATTAAACCTTAAAGAAAACAACTTCATATGACAGAATCAGATCATGTTTAGCAGACAAAAGGAATTATTATAGAATTTAATTAACAACTCCAAAGTATATTTCTAACAAGCTGCTAGGTTTTGGTCTGTTTGTGTTTCTAACTCAAAAACTGCTTTTGTTTTTGTCCCAGATTTTGTAAGTTAATTAAGTAGTTAAACCCACCAAAAAACCTTTGTTGTTACAATCCCAAAAGCCTTGGAACTGATCTGATCTCTCACTCTCTAGATTTTGTTTTGGATAGCAAAGAGCAAGTGATCTAGAGAGCTAAGTTGAGCTTCAAGTCGCCTATGATGAGGGGTCTATGGAGATTCAAATCCGGATACCTTCCATCATGAATCCAAGTCTTTACCATATTGATCAATCCGGCGTCAAAAGTGTTTAATGATGGGATTTGGTGCTGCCCATGTTTTAAGAAGTGAGTTCGGGGAACAAAACAGGCATCAATCAGACAAAAATAGTTCCACATTCGATCTCATCAAAGCTCTTTCTTCATATATTGTTTTATGATTTTGTCCAAAAGCCAGACATTGATTCATGGTTTGTGTTCAAAACCCACAATGTAACACACACGTCATTCTCACGTGATTTTTTCATCACTTTTCTCTTCTTTTTTTTCCTTCTTAAATGGAAAATAAACAATTTCCAAAACAAGTTCAAAGGTCAGGGACGACAATGACATCCATAGGGCACTTTCTTTTGCGTGTTTATGTTTGTTAAACTGTTTGCACTTTACACTACATGTCAATGTCACGTTATGGTCATCCATATTATTACAACTTACAAGTGAAAATCCATGCACAATAATTGACCCACACCATTAATTGTCTAGAGAGAGAGAATAATTCAATTCATTTCACATTTTATTGGTTAGTTCAAGTAATTCGATACATGTTCCCTTAAATAAAGTCTCTAGATCAACTTTCGTGGATGTCAAAAATCACCTCTTAAGAGAGTTTTAACTCATAATGGTTCCATTAAGCAAAGTCCCAAGACAAGATCAACTCTCATGGATGTAAAAAGTCACCTCGTGGAGAGTTTTAACGCATAATGGTTCCTTTAAGCAAAGTCCCTCTTAGATGTAAACAAAACATCACCTCTTGGAGAGTTTTAACCCATAATGGTTCCCTTATACAAAATTTGGAGATCAACTCTTACAAATGTAAAAATTACCTCTTAAAGAGTTTTAACTCATAATGGGTAATGGGTTCACCTCTCGGAGAGTTTTAACCCAAATTTTAATTCATAATGAAAAAATCACCTCTTGAAAAGTTTTAACCTATAATGAGTTCACCTCTCGGAGAGTTTTATGAGTCATAAACCGTCAAAATGATTTATATACACCAACAAAAGAGTTTTCCACTTTTCTTCTTTACTCCCGGCCAAAGAAAGGAAAGGGAATACACTGCAGTATTTCTCCTACAAAATTACAGTGAAGACATGGATAAATGTGGAAAGACATCAAAATATACCAGGGAACGACACGGTGAAGTAAGGCTAACTAAAATCCTTTTATCCAATTCAAGAATGCAATAAAAAGTTAAAATACCAAATAAAATACTGTAGAAAATACAAGTTACAGAACATTTACAATGTGCACATGACGTATACTAGCACCCCAACAAGATAGTTCTGGTACTGAAGGATTAGTTTCTGAAAAAAGCTGTCTTATGTTATCTGACAAAAATATTTGAGATGACAGCATCCTAAACGATGTTCTATTGCCTAGAAACTGGCGCTGTTGGCATTGAGGGCTGGTTATAAAAACCTTCAGAACCTTGGAAGCTCTGGTATGAATTAGTTGTTGGTGTGGCAAATGGAGAGATGCCGGTCATTGCAGCTCCAACCATTGGATAACCAGGCAGGCCAGAAGCCTGCTGTGACTGGGTAACGCCATAGCTAAATGACACACCATTCATTGATCCAGCAGTTGGCATGTACTGGGCTACTGAATATGGTGGCACTGGTGGCAGTGGCGGCAATGGTGGAGGAGATGAAGATGGAGGAGGTGGCACTTCATTTGGAGCTAACTGCTGGGAAGTGGTTGTGACACTGTGTTGGTGAGATTCAGGGTGCTCAAATGGTTGAATTGAAGCTTGTTGGGGATTCTGAGATGGTATGTACGGCTGGTCATTCTCAAGCTTAGGCCTCTTCTCCGAAGGGTAATCACCAGAAGGTTCATTCATAGGATTACCGATGACACCCTCGGAAGCAAGGGATGAGAGGACATAGGAAAGCATCTGGGCTGAGGATGTTGATGCAGTTAGCTTCGCTGCCACTGCAGCAGCTGCAGATTTCCGAGGATCTTCGTCAATGTGGCCAGAATTATCAGGGAAGGAAACTTGCCGGGCATACATCACAGGAGCTGATTGCTCTGAAGCTGCTGGCATAAAACTTTGGGGTGCAATGGATGTGTGAGGTTCCTTTGAACTTTGCTCAGCTACCAACTGGGGATTATCACCATTTAGTAACTGTCTGCAGATATTACCAGCCTGTTCCGATTGGGCCTGTGCAGCCTGAAAAATATAATGCACATGGTCAGAATGCAGTATGCACGCATGCACATAATTGAGGCTAAAACTAAAGTCACTACACATGTTAGAAATGAGAAGTTACAGAAAACTAGTTTACTTTATTGAAGTTGAATAGAAGATTATGTATATCAACGTGTATACTTTTGAAAAAAAGGCCACGCAAGTTTAGTTATCAAACCTGAAGTTGTGTACGAACTTGCTCCAGCTTGAATTCCTGATAAGAAAAGTATATCAGCTTCATTTTAACACTACCACAAATAACTTTTCTATATATTGATGGTTAAACTAACCTGCTCCTGAAGAGCCTCTCTCAAATGTGAGATAAGACTAGCTCTTGAAGATGCAACAGCAGTTAGCTGCTCAATACAATCTCTCAATACAGCATGCTGACCCTGCACCTCCTCCACAAGTGCAGATCCATGGAACTGCCCTGTTCAGAGAAATTTGGGACCAATATTGCAAATGAGAAATATTAGTCTCAGGATATTAGGGATGTTGATTAAATCACAATCCTAATCTTAAAGAAACAAAAATTGGGCAACACAGCTTTGAACAGGAGGTGAAGTTCTTTCTTTCTCATGAAGCAACTAATAGTATAAAATGCTGACTAAACGACTAATGCAAGACATACCTGAATTGACATCAGTACCAATTTCCTTATCTACTTTCTCAATACAGCTAATTGCATTCCTACATTTGTTGAATATAACATCTTCATCCATGTGGCTCTCATAAACAACTTGATAGCCTGAAACTATCTTGTCCACTGTACCTCCAACAGGGTGCTTCTGCTATACAAAGATAACAAAGAAAGGACATTAGTTGATGGCAAAAGCATACAAATGCCCAAAAACAATAGACATTTGCAATCAGCAGGGAATTTATCTTACCAGCTTGAGGCCTACATGCCTCCCATTTCTATTATTATTTTCTGATTGTCTGCCTACAAGCTCTTCCTTAAGAAGTTGTCCCCGAGAACCAAATACTTTTCTTTCTTCCCATATGCTAATCTGCAATTCAAGCAACAAAAAGAAAAGAGATATTTACAATATTTTTCACTGCAAACATTTTAAATGTTATGGCAGTTTAAATTTGAAGCAACCACAAGTAGTATTGAAAGAAAATTGTACAAAAACCATAGCAATTAATCACAACATAGGGAAAATAAAACATCACAACTTGTCCAATGACTATGCCATCATTGACAACATTTCAACCCTGACAAAGTTGACATGCTCAACACCAAAACAAAGGTCAAGAGAGCAAGTTGACACCGATGATCTAGACTTTAGAAACAGATGAATAAAACAACAGTTGAATACCTAGTTATTGACAAATTACCTACAACCATTTTACAGAAAGAGAGCAAGTACTTGAAACTGATGTCTTTCTGATTTTATCATATTCTTTAAACTGGTGTCCTTCCATTAAGTATCTATGTCCAACATGTATCCAATCAAACTTGGTAAAGATCTCCAGCTTTCCCAAAAATATGAAAAACCATTATTCATATATGCTGAACGTGCCCATGTTGGACACATAGCTGTATCTGACACTCGCAAGTCCTAGTAAAATAGCTTAAAGTGTCTGATCACAATGAACAGTTATACAGGTCATACTTAAACTTATCCATGACTAGTTATAAACAAATTCACTAAAATTGGCAACAGAAGCATGATATCTTCATGTTATCAGTATCAAATTAACTTTGCTGTCTAAATAAGACAATCCTAAGGGACCTTATGGCTCCCACACAGGTCTTCCATTTGGCAAAAGTTAAGTACTTTGTTTCTGTAACTTTAGGTCCACTTGATATATACAAACATAACTGATCCTTTTGTATTCTTTAAAGCGAAACAGAAATGCAAAGGGGTTCTCAGAGACATGCAAGTTGCAACACTTAACACAGATTTCATTTAAGAGTATAAGAAAACAGGGGATATATGAAAGTTTAGATGACTATACCAGACGCAAAGCAGCATTCCTTCCAAACTCATCCCCATGGTCAATTACATCACGAAGAGCATCTGGAAGAACCTTCCAAAATTCACCAACAAATTCTGAACCCTTACGTCTGCTATTCTGCAAAATGTCATTGGCAAGATACAGAAAGGCCAATCTCTGCTCACGAGGAGAGCAATGAAATTGTCTGGCCCAAGTTTCGACAACTTGTCTTGCCTTATTCATATGGAAGATACACCAATGTGATAAAGCTTAATAAGTTAAGGGTTGCAACTTTGTAAAGCCAAAGATGATGATTAACAGATTTGGTGGCAAGTATTTCAACAATAACTGTGCCATGCACCAGTCATGCAAAAATATTTCTAAAGTTAAGTCTTAATCAACAGTAAAGAAATTTCCTGTAACTTACATGGCACCTAGATAGCAATATCAAACAGACATGAGCATAAACTATATTTGAGCATTACTAAAATAGGTTGATGCACAGAAATGTCATAACACCATACTGAAAGAGAATCCAACCAAAAAAAAAAAGAACTTTCCTAAATAAGCAAAGAAGCACACCATCTGTAATTTAGTTTTGAAAGGATACTCTCTATGCTCGCTTGCGAATTATTGAGCTTGGCTAGCTTTTCGACCAAGATTTGAGGATTGAAAGAACTGCCCATTGTTGCTATCAAAGGCTGAGCAACTAATGACAAACAGGGCAGACCTTCACGATGCAACCTTCAGAGAAAAAGCTGCTGTAGAAAGTTGAAAAACAAGAATTATTCACATTATAGCTGAATATAAAATCGACTAAGCACAAGCATTAAAACCTTAAAAACAGGTCTGGATTCCTGGTAATTATTCAAAATCTCCTGCCTCTGTTTTACTCTTTCCATGGGAAATTATCCAAAAACTATCTTTTTACATAAAAAATACAAAATCTCCCATGACTGCAGTTGGCTGTAACTTTTAAGAAAAATGGAAGCCAAAAACAAAATCCCTTAAAAAAAAGAAAATTTTGAATATGGAAAACAGAATTGTAAACCTAAACTAATACTTTAATTAAGCATTTAATAGCATTTAATTACTAATGTAGAAGAAGCACAAATGAGTAATTAGCAAATAATTAAAAAAAAATAAAGTAACGAGCTTTAACTAAAGGAAAGAACTTGGTGGTGCCAGCATAAATATTACAGACAAAAAAAAACGAACTTGAAAAATAGGGAATGGTGGAAAAGGAAAAGAAAGAGAGAACCTGTAAAAGGCGAATGCGGGTGACGAAGCGCAATAATCAACGGCGGGTGAGAAAAACAAGTTGGAGGAATTCCGTCGTCATGAAGAATAAATTAGGGGAAAACGAAAATCAGCTCTGTTTTGATGATTAGGGTTTTGCACGGATACTTTAGTTTTTTTTTTTTTTAAGGTTGCAGAGGGCTCGTGCGGTTAACCGTACGAATTGGAGGTTTGGTCGTAGTGGGGGGACGCGTGAGAAACTGCTAAGGTTTTGTTGTGTTTCTGTGCTTGGAGGAGAGGAGGGAGAGAGGAGAGAGTACACAGTTTAGTTACTTTTTGGGTTTCGAAGGGAAAGAGAGGGGCCTAAGCCTTTGGTTTGGATTTTGGTGGAGAATTCAACTTTTTGGATTTTTTTTTTCCAATCCCAAATTACCCTTTATATTTTCAGCTTTTTCCCTTTTTATTTTGAATTGGATACTCATACTACAACTTTTTTAGTTTTTTTTACACAATAGAAAAATCTTTTTTTTGGTAGAACAATAACAATTCTTGTTTCTTTTGACATCGAACAATAAAAATTCTTAATGTTCATATATTACTACTATCATTAGATTTAAGATTTTCCTTAAGTTCTTTTTATAAATACATATATAAAATATTTTAATATGCATGTTTATATTATCAATCAAACCGAGCTCGAGTAACTTGAAATAAGTGGCCAATAGTCTGGTAGTGGTAGAGTACTTCACTCTTAATTCTCATGAATAGGATTCGATTCTAAGGATCTCAAGTAAAATAAAAAAAAATTAAAAAAAAATTGAATAACAAGTGGAGCATAAATTCATCATCCGGATAACGGCTTAATGTACTTTTTCACTCCTTAACTTTTTACAAACGGCCAAATAAGCGTATAAATTTCAATTTTGACCAATTACACCCATGGATTCTCAAATTTGGCCAAATAAGCCCTTACATCAACGGCAGCCTAACGAAGCCATTAGGAAATGCCACATTAGCATGCCACGCAGACAAAAAAATACCACATCAGCATGTCGCATAGGCAAAATATGTCATGTCAGCATGCCACGTAGATAAAAAATGCCACGTCAATAAATACAGAAAAATGCCACATCAACATATTGCATTATACTTAGAGAAATTATTAGGTGGACCGGGTCCACCACGTCATCCGTAGTCCTGACCAATAAGATTTTGACAAGTAAGATTTTTCTAATTAGTCAAAATCTTATTGGTCGGGACCACAGATGAAATTATTAGGTGGACCGGGTCCACCACGTCATCCGTGGTCCTGACCAATAAGATTTTGACAAGTAAGATTTTTCTAATTAGTCAAAATCTTATTGGTCTGGACCACAGATGATGTGGTGGACCCGGTTCACCTAATAATTTCTCTACTCTTCACATGGGCTCACTCCATGTGTCATTTTTGGCCACGTGGAAAGCTGATGTGGCATTTCCTAACGGCTCTATTCAAGTGTCGTCAAAGGGTTAATTTGACGAAATTTAGGAGTTTAGTAGTGCAATGGGTTGTTGCGGTACAAGGACCAGCTATATATTCCCAAGATCATCGACAAGTATGGCAGCTACCGGCTCGGGGTATTGTGAAGGTGAATACATATGCTTCATATTGTTCAGAGCAGTAGGTGGCGGGCTTAGGGGTCGTGTTACGTGATAGTGGGGGATTGGTCATAGCTAGTGTCTCGAGAAAATTGGATTACATTTCTAGTCCTCTTTATGCAGAAATACATGTCATTTTGTTTGGGATTGAAGTAGCTCTGAAGCATGACATTACAGTTTGTATTTTTGAGAGTGATTGTTTGGTGGCAGTCAGGGAAATTTCGAAACAATCTCCAGTGTGGTGGGAGGGTGGTAACTTGATTTATGAGATTCGAGATTACTTGTCTCTATTTGATACTTGTAATATTGTACACGTGTCTAGAGGGGCTAATCTTTTAGCACATAGATTAGCACGAATGGGTGTTGATCAGGTGTGGTGCAGGAGTTTACCTCCTGGCGTTTGTAATCCGGATAATTAAAATGAATGAATTCTTTTTTTTTTCTCAAAAAAAAGAGTAGTGCAATGGGTTAAAATTGAAATTCAGGAACTTATATGACCCGTTTGTAGAAAATTCAGGGGCGAAAACGTACATAAAACCCCGAATAACTGTACTTTTAACACCAAATTTAGTGAAAAGAAAAGCCAAGGACAATTATAGAAGGGTAATACTAATATCACATTGTGAAACCATAAAAATTTACCGTTAGCTTTAGATTTCATGTTTGAAGAACTTCCATACTTTCTATGTGATGTTTTATCATTTTTCAATTTCTTTCTATAAGGAAAGACATTGATTTTCCCTTTACAATATAGTAAAGCACTTTTAGAGTTTATACATAAACAACTCCTCTTAAAATACAAGGAAGAAAAGTGACTGAGTATAATTTTGAAAACAATCAGAATCAATTTCTTCATAGAAATACTTTATGAGATCAAAAAAAAATGCAAGAATATAAAAAAACCAAAAATGAATTACATGAATTAAATTCCAAAAGGTCCAATGCCTCCGAATGAACATTAAATACAGCAGCTTCAGAGCTATATAGGAAGAACAGAGCAGTAAATTTCTGTAACCTGCTAAATCAAAAGTGCATGTTTTTCTTCTTTGTCACTATAATAATTAAAACCAAAATCTTTCCATTCTTTTTATTCATACAAAATGAGCTGAAATTTTTTTTTATCTCCTCCTTGCCATGGAAGTTGGGTTTCCATCAAACAGTTCATCAATGTAAGTCTCTATATCTTCAGACTGAAACTTTATATACTTCTCTGTTTGTCTTCCGGGATCCAAATACTGAGAAAATCTCCCCATGAAGGATCGGTACGCCGGAATCACGACGGCGGAGATTGAAACCCTCAGCTCAGATTGCAGCTGCTCATCACTCACAACCCAGGAGCCTTGAGTCTTGTGAATTTCTTCGAACATGGCGTTGAAGCTTTTGAACCTCTCTTTCAGCACAGGTTTCACCACTTTCCCATTCACCATTAATCCTTCATGATTCAAACAACCCAAAAGCTTCGTCCATGTCTCTCTCTGATAATTCTTATGGTAGTTCCTTAAATCAGATGATCTCTTACGGCACCACGTGTCCCCCATCACTTGATGAATCTCTGCTGACCCTTTGATCTTCTGTAACATGTAACGTCCATTGTTCATCATGAAGATGCAGCTCAATGAAATGTCTTTGTAAAGCTTCGATTTTGCCTCCAGATTGGCGTCCAAAAGACCCATCACTCTCATCAATTGCGCTGCAAATGGTGACTGGTTTTCATCATTGTTGTAATTCTGGGAATCGCCACCGCCACCTTCGTAATTCCGTGGCCGGCTTGTTGAATCAGCTCTTTCAATCTTGGAATGATCCTTGAAAACTTGCTCCACCGTATCTTTGTACTCGCATGTCAGTTTCAGATAATTCATGGTGTAACGGGTCAAAGGATGAACCGCGCCACCAGGAACAGGGGTTTTCGATGTATCGGATTTGATCGAATTCTCAAGATCACAGAAAATGCAAATCGCCGTCTCGCCGATTCTGCACCGGGCGGTGGTGGTTTCCGCCCTGAGTTCTTTGGCGCATTCTTCGGGGAACAGGCTGTCAATGGCGGGAAGATCGTCACGGAGGGTTTCGTAAATGTCAAGAAACTTGAAGAGTTTTTCCTGGGAACGCTTGGAAATGGCGACGGCTTCAGCGAAATTGAGGAGTTGAATCACGACGCCACGTGTCAGGTTGCTGAAGAGGCTGTCGGATAAAGAAGGGAAATCGGGAAAGATGGTTTCGACGAGTTTCCGTTCGCCGGGGAAATAAACTCTGGCGCATTGCTTGAAGGCCTTGATCCATGAAGGAATCTCCCTTTCCAATGATTCCCAATGCATCTTATGAACCTCATCGATACTAATTTTCTCGAACCCAATCTGTTTCAAGGATTCTTCAATCACATTCCTTCTGGTAATCAAGTAAACTTCACAGCATTCAGATTCAAATCCTCCGGAAATCATTTCCTTGGCAATTTTATTCAACAGGGTCAAAACTTCCGAAGGATAGCCTGGAAAATCATTTTCTGGGTTTGGGTTTGATTGATCACCAGATTGAGGCAATTCACAATGATCTGAAGAAGCCTGATCCTGTTTCTGATGATCAGGTTCGATCACAACCTTTGAATCTTCCAGAAGATTCCTGAATTCATCCTCGATATAAGACATAACTCTCTGTTGGATCCGACCAATGCGGTTGATCAAAGGTCCCTTGTCGGAATCCAATTTGAAAACTCCAGACAGATTTGAATACAGCTTTGAAATCCGTTCCACAGATTTAAGATACGTTGCATCATCTTCAGTTGGCTGATAACCTTTCAGTTTTGACTCTGGAGTTTCATGCTTGGAAAATTCCTCTTCGACAAAATCCAAATACTTTTCCAGACACCCAGGAATCTCAACCCCTGTAACAACTGGAACATGTTCCTTGTCCTGTTCTTCTTCATTATGATCATCAGTATCACCTTCCTTGTCCTGTTTTGGAACACTGGACAGATTTGACAAGAAACGATCAATGTCTTCGGAAGCTGTTTCCAGGGTATATTCGATTTCAGGTTGAGGATCAGGATCAGTAGTTTTTTCTTCTCCTTGTTCCTCGCCGCCTCCTCCGCCGCCTTCTTCTTCTCCTTTTTCCTCTGTTTCTTTTTTTTCATTGTCTTCTTGATCAGGCTTTTCAATTTCATCGGTTTCAGGCTTGGTGATGTTCTCGTCTGGTTGGTGTAAGTTCTTCTCCATGTCTCCCTCGGTTGTTGTTGTTGTTGTCTCAGTTGCAGCTGTGGCTTCGTTGGAACACTTTGGTGATGATGACTCCGTCGTCGTCGGCAATGTGGTACCGTCGGCGGCGGAGTTGGTCTCGTCGTCGTCGTCGATCCCTTTCCTAAAACTAAAAGACTTTTCAGGGTGGTGGTGATGATTCTTTTCCATGGCTAAAGGTTTTTAGGAAAGGAAAAGAAAAGAAAAAAGAATGTTTGGTTTTAGGGAAATGGAAACAAAAATGAAGGTTTGAAGAAAAGATGGAGAAAGATGCGAAGAGGGAGGAGAATTATTCGTGTGTAATTATTGATTGATTTTTCTTTTTTCTTTTTGTGTGTTTGTGTTTTCTTTCCTTTTTTCTAAAATCGAAATTGAAATGGTCGTGGGGAAGTGAATGGAATTGAATTCGAGTGGTGGAGGGAATGTACGGACAGGAAATTCTTTTGGAACTTGATTGGGAGAGATTTTTTTTTTTTTGCTCACTATTTTTTTAGGAGGAGTTGACCGTTGACCTGTTTTGGGAACAAACTTTTTGGTGCTTCCCACGATCTTGTTTTGTTTTTGTCACCTTTTTTTCTTGATCTTTGCCTCATGGATTTATTATTTAATCAAATCATTGATTATTAGGAACCAAACTACTATACTAACCATAAATGCTGGACAGAATCAATTTACTAATAAAATCTTTATATGACTTGTATGCCATTATATATGGATTTCTGTTGAATTAATAATATTTCTTTGACTAATATAGCCTTGAGCTTGCCTATAATTACTTGACAAGTCGATGGATTGATAAGGTATCAAACTCCTAATTTCAATCATTGGAATTATTAGTTGAGACTGATCTACCATGTCAACTATGAGATCAACCGTTAATATGGTACAATTAGATTTTCTAAAATTATATCACAATGATATTTTTATGACTTACCTTTACACATTGTTTATTTGAAAGAGGGTCAATCCTTGAGTTAAAATTGTGTTTTAAATTTTAAGAATTAATCTGACGTGGTACAATTTTAGTGGTAGATCTAATAACTGATAGCCGACATAGTGAGATAATCACATCTGATAATTTCTCACTGTAAGCACTATGAGGTTACAGTAGGTGTTCCAATTAAATATAATGGGATATATGATTTAAAAAAAAACAAAGAGAGAGAGGAAGAGAGTTTGACCATAGCTTGTTAGATTAAGTAGAAAAGGAAGATGATGTTCTTCAAGAATGGTATCCGTTCGAATTGTATGAATAGAGATAATAGGATACGAGTGTAGTTAAGGCAACCCGAATCAATTTGATGTCTTAAGCTAAGCCAAGTTATTAATTGAAATTGTCTAATTATATGGTTAATATATACTTATATTTTTGTTCGTTAATTGTATGTGCAGTACAAATAGATTATTGGATCCAACGTTAGTTTGTAAAATAATGGCCAAATAGCCACTTGACCTATTGTACTTTGAATTTGAACTTTAAATAATGACATTGTTCCTCATGAATTTGGTAAATCATGTCAATTTACTTTTTTTTACCCCATAATTAATGGACCCGTTAAGTCCCATCAAACTCACTGAAGTGATATTTCCACATTAATGCTCATGTGGGACCCATTCTTACATTTAGGGTCATGTGTGGTCCATATAAACACTAACATAGAAAAGCCACGATAGCAAAAATTTGTCACATCAGCAAATTTGATGGAACTTAACGAAATCCATCACGTGAGGAGGTGTATTGTCTTGATTTTCTAAGTTTAAGGGAGAAAATGATACAATTTAAAATTTAAAAGGCGATATATTCTAAATTTGTAAAGTTAAGGGGGTAAAGTGGCTATTCAGCCATAAAACAATAGTTTGGTTATATTGAATATAAGTCCCTGGTCTCTAATATGATGTAATAAATATTCAAAAAGTCAAAATTTTCATAAGGGTCATGAGCCACGCGAGTCTAGAATTAAGAAATTTAATTTCCACTCAATTTTGTTACTCAAGTAGTTGGAGCTGGATGCTGGAGCTCGATTCAGAAACAAATTACTCCAATTTGTTGAACTCAATATTCAACTAGTTGAGTCTAAATAGTTTGAAACTTTGAATAATTTACATTCCGGCCCCTAGAATAAGCGCTATGAGAGCTTTCTCATTTCGAACCCGATTCACCTATGTTGCTGCCAAATAATATCGTGGGTTTGATCCCCACAGTCGACGCTATTGTTGATGCTAAATAATATCGAGGATCAACATCGGGCTCCGAGAGAGGCCTGCAAGAGAGCAAACCGTCAGAAAGAGGTCCCCCTGTGGTGTTTGAGTGGGGACCTCCTTCGACGGTCAAGTCAGTGAGGTCTAGGGGTGGGCGTCGGTCGGTTTCGGTCGGGTCGGTGGCAAAATTTTCCAAAAAACAACCACCGACCGACTTGAATACTACCACCCATCACCGACCGACAACCCCTTAAAACCGCTAGCCACCGACCGACGTCGGTTTCGGTCGGTTGGTCGGTTTTACGGGACTATCGGTTTCTTCAACATCATCTCCAATTTATCCAGAAAATTGTAAAAGCAAATAACAATCATCCTCAATTTATCTCATCTATAAGGTATTTCCAAGAACAATTAACAATTATAGTTACAACTCAACTAGAAAACAGGTGATACTTCATACAATAAGGCTTACCCGTGTCTCTCAACAACAAATTCAAAGAATGAGTGAATCACCTTCATCCTCATGTAGTCAATGTTTACAAACAATAACTCAATACGATAGCAGCAATTCTTCAGCAATTATTCAATCCACAAATGAAGCAACAATTTCAAATTAACAAGCTTATAGAAATGATTTGGGAACACAAATCTAAGATAAAAGCCTCCATCGGATAAAAGCCTCCATGGCTCCATCGCCAAAAAATTGGATTGAAAGGGTTTTGAGGTAGAGGCAGAGGCAGAGATGAGAGAAAAAAAAAAAAAGGCAGAGGCAGAGTTCGCAGCGCTGAGAGGAAAGAAGAAAAAGAAATCGAAAGGGTTTTGAGGCAGAGGCAGAGATGAGAGAAAAAAAAGGAGAAAGAAAGGCAGAGGTGCATCACAGAGAGGAAAGAAGAAAAAGAAATTATTCAGGGAGAAACAACTTAGGGTTTTATATTTTTATAAATACTAAACATAATATATAAATTATAAATACTAAATATAAAAAATATTAATAATTATATTTTTTATATATATATCGGTCGGTTTATCGGTCGGGTTCGGGTCAAAATATTCATGCCCGAACACCGACCGATTTAAAGAATTCACTGTCGGTTTCCAACCGACCTACCGACCAACCCCTAAAAACCGACCCATGTCGGGTCGGTTACTTCGGTGGCGGGCGGTAGGTCGGTTGGACCCGATCCACTCCCAGCCCTAGTGAGGTCCACTTTCAGTGTTGTGAGTGTGGTGAAGTGTGATATCACATAGTGAGCATAATAGAGCATGGTGAATATCATATGACATCATGAGGTAAATGAGTCATACCTTGGCTATTTATAATACCTTAGAGGCTTGGGCCTTATTTGACTAGTGGGCCTTGGGCCCAAATTTAATGGTGATCAAAAACCTCGAACATAATTTAGTTGAACTTCTATATTGCAGGAAGGGAAATAAGAGTTTATAAACTTGTACATTTAAGATGTTAATGTATATGGACTATGGATTATGGCTTTGATACAAATAAGGTTTGTTTAGTATATATTTATTTATTTAATGAGGTTGCATGCGCTCTGATTTCCTTCCTCTGCAGACTTTTTTTTTATTATATTCACAAGTTAATTTTGTTCGAGTCGAGTTAACTTATTATGGGGGAAGAACTCTCCCAACAATGGTTTTTTCCATTCACAAGACTCGATCTTGTTTTAAGGGAACAAATACAAACCACTTGAATTAATCATTTATTTTATTCATTCATGTTTTATGTTAGAGACACATTTCCAACATGGCTAAGTTGCAGTGTTGGAAAAGATTATTTTGATTATTATGGAAAAAAATATCTACAATATCTATTAAAATATATATGTTTACTTTCTTAATAAAAATAAAAAATAGTAGTAGATCATTTACCGAGACCCAAGTTCATTGTTCAAACTTCCTTTCCTTTCTCCTCTAAACGGCTACACCCCAGTCCAAATATATAGTGTAAGTTAGGATTATACTTTTATGGTACCTTAAGTCTTTAGTTCAGTTCAATGATAGGTGCATAAGACCGTAACATGTTTAAGTCTGCATGTAACTTTTGTACTACTTTGTGTCCTTTGTGTCTTATGTGAGGTTTGTGTTTGATTATTCATATATGTTGAGTATATAGGTAAATGGGTAATTATATAATATACCGATGGTGTAAATTTTGGACTTTACAAGCGGGTTGTGGAGTTGATACATGTCCATTTTTTTAATTAATTAAGTTTTAAATATTTCAATCTAGTCCCTAAAGGACACATATCACCCTTCAGGACCCGCTTGTGTAGTCTGCTAAACTCCACCGTCGGTGTATTGTATAATTTGCCATAGACAAATATCTAATAGCAACAAGAAATTTGATTATTGTTTCTTTCTTAAAAAAAAAATTGTACTCTATCCATTAGATAATTATTCTTTTATATATATCTTATAATAAAAATCTCCATATATCTATATAATTATTCATCAATCTCATGAATTATCTTCATGTCTCTAAATTTAATTAATTACCATGAATAAATGTCAAAATTGAGATATTGGCTTAAAATATGCCCACCACCCATTAGTAAAATCCAATATAAATACAAAACAAACCAAATTTGTTTTGAGGGAAAAAACAAACAAAAATTTGTTTGATAATAAATTATATATTTATAGATATAGATAAGTTCCAAGTGATTATAAGTTTTAATATTAAGCAAGTTTATTAAGTTTGAAGTGATAAATAATTTCTTTACTAAGCAAAAAAATACTTCATAGTATTCTTTTTTTTTTTTTTTCTGCTACTACAACATAGTATTCCTATTTGTTCTTGATTATTATCATATATTCATTAATTAAATTTTGCTTACGTGGCAGCTCACATGGGCACTGCTCCATGCTAGATTATGTAGATTTAAGATTATTTAAAAAATTAAATAATTTAATTTAAAAATTAAAAAAATAGCCAGTGGCCACCGACGAAATCGCGTAATCAGACAACAAATCTTAATTAAAGTAAAAACTGAAAAAAATCCGAGGAAAGCTTCACTTCCAGTTCCACACTTGACACTAATTCCCAGAAAGGAAGAGAGAGAGAGAGAGAGAGAGATGAGGTACGGCGGTTCAAGGAAGAAGCGAGCTTTGGTGCGGTGGTTTCTGATTCTATGCGCAGTTTTTACTTGCATAAGCTGGCTGATGCTGCTGACGTTAAGATCCGACGATAGACCGCCGAATACGGCAAGGAATGTGGCGGTGGTAGATTTGCCAGGCCAGCTGGAGCTCCACGAGGTTGAAAGAGACGTCGTTTTGTCATCTACGGAGGCTCCGAAGCAAGCTCCTGCCAAGGCACCGAAGAAAACTCCGGCGAAGAGTTGTGCCACCGTGGAGGAAATGGGGAAGGCTTTTAAAGGCAGGATTTTGAAGGAGACTCTTGCCGTTCGACGGATTATTCAACGTCACTTTTCCATAAATGGTAATTAATTTTCGATTACAATTTTTTTGTTCTGTTTTATGTTTATATATATGGTAATTAATTCCTTGAGGTTAAAATCGTTGCCCTTTGGAAACAATGGATTAGAATATGAAGAAATTTTGTTCCCATTTTCATGAAACTTTAATTTGGGAACTTTTATCTATAATCTTAAGATTGTTTTTTTCCTTTTCTGAAATAACAAAAAGGTTTATTCCTTTTCTGTTTTATGTCATTTCTAGAGAACTATTCTGGAAATTTACAAGTAAATTTTATAACTTCAGGTGCTTCAAGAATTAGGGAGCTTCCTCCAGAACAGTTTTGTAGTCATGGGTTTGTAATAGGAAAAGCATCAGAAGCCGGTTTTGGGAATGAAATGTATAAGATATTAACTGCTGCAGCATTAAGCGTAATGTTGAATCGGTCGCTGATCATTGGGCAAACCAGGCACATTGGTTCTTCCTCAATCCTTTCTGTTTTGTGTTTCTGTTAGCAATTAAAATTTTAGGGCTATTCTCATGTAATATTCATACTATATAAGTGGTTTCGTGATAAGAAGGGTAAATGTCTAAAAAGTGACTCCATTTCATATGTGCTTTATGATAGTGTCCTGCCAAATGTCTTATGTCGTTGCGGTTACATTCATGCTTTTCTCGTGTTCATTCATGTTTTCACTTTTCTTTCTTCAGGGGTAAATATCCTTTTGGGGATTACATTTTGTATTCTAATGTCACCTTTACCTTGAGAGAAGTGAAACATTTATGGAGAAAAAATGATTGTGTAAAAAAGTACGGTAGGCATCTGGTAATGAGGACTGATGATTTCGAGAAGCCAACGAAAACAAATGCCCTCTGTAGCAATTGGAGGAAGTGGCATCAACCTATCATATGGTAAACCGAGGTTTCTGTTGTTTATAGATTGTCCTGGGATTTTTCTGGATATCATTGCATAACTATCAGATATAATAATACTTCAGGTATCAAGGTACCACAGATGCTGTAGCAGCTCAGTTTTTTTTGAAGAACATACATCCTGATATGAGGAATGCAGCTACCGAGTTATTTGGAAAGCCAGAAAATCTTCAATCTCGCCCTAATGTTTTTGGAGAACTAATGAGAATTCTCATTTCTCCTTCAAGAGATGTTGAGGAAGCAGTCGATTGGGTTATTGGTGGTGGTAAAGACCCTGATATTACATTGCACATGCGGATGCTCATGAATAGGTATTGGAGGAAAACGATTGTTGTATATATCATATCCATTTTCTGACAAATTATTTTCAAAATAATTGAAAATTATGCACAAAATATTTGTATGCTGAAATCCTCACAACTTATAAAATCTCATTTATGTGCTTTGAAATGATTGGTAGTGCTGGTTCTCATCTTCCTTGTTTCAGGTCTTTGAGAGCTGCACAGGCTGCGTTGAACTGCGTCAGAAGAGCAACACGCAACTTACAGCAGGGATCCAAACCCAGGGTGGTTGTAATATCTGATAGCCCCTCTTTTGTCAAATTCATTACTCCAAATATAAGTGAATTTGCTGAGGTAACTAAATTGGAAAAAGTAAAGCAACTTAATATGATAAATAACCTTCATGGTTAAGTTATCAATGTGTGGGTCGATGTACTGATTTAGTTGCACTTTTTTTCACAGGTTCTTCATTTTGATTATAAACTTTTCAGCGGTAATGTGTCTCAAATTATGAAAGCATCATCCACTTTGGAATTTAGAGTGAAAGACTGGGGACCAGCACCCAGATGGGTTGCTTTTGTGGATTTCTTTCTTGCAGCTCGTGCAAAACATGCGGTTGTTTCTGGGGCACACAGGCGTGTTGGGACTACCTATGCGCAGTTAATTGCTGCACTGGCTGCAGCAAACAGTATAGGTATCACTCCTCCATGCATTTCCAGATCATTGTTTTTAATATTTTCTTTAGCAGCAATATTTACATTTGGATCATATCCCTTCTACAAAATGGTGCATTATCTTATAGTTATAGTTGCCTGGTCGTTTCAGGTGAAAATTCTACAGCTTCAAGTTTCTCTTTCCTAAGCAGCTTCCAGGGTAATTTGTTAGCAGAAGGTTTGAAGCTTCAGATAGGTTGGGGACATGCATGGAACCGATTTGCGGGGCCATTGAGTTGTCGGGGCCAGCCCAATCAGTGTGCTTTGACACCACTTCTTCCTCCAGCATGGTGGGACGGCCTCTGGCAATCTCCGATCCCACGCGATATTAACAGGTTGGAACAATATGGTGTTCAACTAACAGGCTTTGGAACGACAGATGAAAATCAGATTCGTTCTTTTTGTAGCACTAGGAAAACTATTGTGAAAACTATTTCATACATATAATGTGCTAATTGCTGGAAATTGCAATTCTTTTCTATGCATTTTTTTCTACATTCACAGCATGGTTTCATGTGTCCTCCAACTTTGCATTTCTTTATCATCTTTTTCCTTTCTAACATGACCAAAAAGTGGAAAGGAAAAGGAAAAAAGATGCTTGCTGAATATTTAAAACAAAAGAAAAGAAAAAGGAAATCTCAGCTTCTCCTCAAAGTAAAAGAAATCTTTATATTTGGGTTTGAGGGTTTAAAAGCACAATTTGGCTCTAAGAGATTCAAGGCCACATCTTCCTCTTCTTCTCATAGGGTTTAAAGTCCTAAGGAGAGTCTTAAAACCACTAATTCCATATACAGGTACTATCCTTCTCTTCTTCCTCCTCTCTTTTAACTTTATTAAATACTCATTTTCATCTTCCTTACTATTCTTTTTGGCAATTTTGATGTGATAGAATTTTTCTTTGTTAAAATTATGAGGGCTCAAGCTTCCTTCTTTCTTTGGTTGAATCAAATCTTCAATAATTTGGAGTTAGATTTATTAAATGTTTCCTTCTTTAGTAGAGTTGATGTTCATAGTCTAATCCTCAAATTTTCTTAAAATGTGTATATAAAGAAAATAGAAGTTAGATTTTCTAAACCTTACTGTTACTTCTTAGCCAAGTTTCAAGGCTCATAGCTATAGCTAATGGGTTGGGTCAAAAATATTAGGCTTACCTTATCCAAAATAATGGAAAAAAATAAGGCTTTAAGCTTTGGGCCAACTTGTAGAATGTACAGCTGCAGGTCTATCTAGCCCAAGTATAGTTACTTGGGTAATTGTTTTTTCTTTTTTTTTACCAGAACTTGGGTAATTGTGAGTTGGCTCAAATGAATCTTTGTTCTTAAAGATGTCATTTCACCCGATAGGAAACCCGATTCCATTCTAATGGAAAAACTTCTGTGAGACTTGAAACTAAGACCTCACGGTTCAGGCACGATGCACCTACCAGTTGATTTAACAACTCAGGTGCAAACATAGGGTCACATTTGGTGTAAATAAACTTGTTCTTTTATATGGTGGCGGGATTTTGAGGAAACATAAAGATGGGGAAGACACTCATTGTCCTGTTGACATCCCTGCTTGTTTTCCCTTTTGCTTTACTTTTACCCTTTTGGATTCTTCAACAATAATACTTCATGGGACATTTGAGATTAGATAGATCATAGGGATCAAGAGCAAGCCATGGAAGATTGGGAAAAAAAATAGATGGATGAAAGGTGAAGAACATAAGCATATTGGGCCACCAACATGTTTGATGTTTCTATCCAAACTTTATGGTACTATATATGCTGTTGTAAATGCAAAACAACTTGTTGCAGTAAATTCAATTGCTCAAATGTTTAATTTGTTAGGTGATTTGATAGTAGAATTTCCTGTTTTATTTTAATAACTTTGATAGGTGGACAGGACTACCGACACTTCACTATTTAGTATTTTCTTTTTCGACAAAAAGTAGATCCCATTTTTCTTCTAAAACAGTCTACATACATGCTAGTTCCTTTGTTCTATTTATTTGTTTGTTCAACTATCTTTTATCTTTGATCATCATTTATGGAAAAATGTTAATAAAACTTAATTTTTTTTTTTAAAAATACGTATTGAATTTACTTTACAAGTATTATTTTAAAAAATTATTTTATTTTATATTTTCTTTTTAAAAAAAATAATCAAAATTGAAGGATGATTGACCAAAATGTGACAAATAAATAGGAACGGAGAGATTATTTTTTTCCTTATTGATTCCTTTCATCCAAGGACCAAATCTTATTGCTTTCATACAATTGAATTTTGAAATATTTTACTAACATGAACCAAATTTTTATTTAAAATATTGCTAATTTACAATACATGAAATTTTAAGTGCATTTCATAGGAGTGACCTCTAATATGTTGATGAGTTCAACATTTGGATAAATTTACATATAGTAAACTATAGAAAAAGTAATTGGTTCACTCAAATGTATAAAAGAAGTAATAATTGGCAAGGAAAAGTGGAAAACCAATGCCAATTGCCAAAAGTGAATTTGATAATTGGCTTTTTTATGTGCATCCAAATAAATGCCTAATAAAACAAAAAAGACACAAAAATGTTAAGTATTTATTAGTATTAGAAATGTAAGGGAAGGGACCCAGGAGACTGTTCTTAATTTAAAATGGAAAGAAACAAAGAATAATGGGTTGGTGATCCTTATGGTAGCATATCTCATAACAAGGATTTCACAATTTATTTATTTTTGTTTTTTTAATTTCATGATTCTTAATAAGGAGTCACTTATTTTGGATCGGAGGGAATACTTTTTTTTTTTTAATTTATTTTTAGATACTCAAAAATCATCACAATAAAAGAAATTACCATAAATGAAATCCAAGAGTTGAGAATGAAAAGATTAGGGGTCGTTTGACATCGTTTTCGTTTTTCTATTTTTTGTTTTTGTTTCGTTTCGTTTTATTTTTGTCGCACTGTAAATTTTTGAAAACAAAAACATGTTTGGATATATGATTTGGTTGTATGTTTTTAAATAAAAAAGTAAAAGAAAAAATGGTTAAAAAGCATGTGAGTTATTGTTCATTATTGTGCTTCTATGTTTTGGAAGTGTTTTGGACCTTTGGAAAAACATGAAAACACAAAATTCTTGCTTCCACTTTTTTCCAAAACATTGCTTCTGTTTCCAAAATTTTTGAAAACAGAAACAGCCTGTCAAACATGTTTTCACTGTTTTGTTTTTAAAAACAGGAAATCGGCAACAGAAAACAGGAAACAAAAACAATGCCAAACGAACTCTACATTTAATTGTTTTATTATCTTCCTTTATATATAAAAAAAAGAGGTTTTTTTTTTAATTTAAAGAGTTTTGTGGAGGAGAAAGAAAAGTATTGTTAGGAGAGTTTTACACGTAGTGAGTCGACCCAACCGAATGACTGATCGACTCAAAAAGTTAACTTATAAATATACTAAAAGTAATAATTCAAGGAAATTAATTTCCAAATTAATGACAATTTATATATATATATAGACCTAATTCTCCTTAATTCCATCTCTAATAATTATTTTTGTTTCTTAATTTAATTCAAGCTTATCATCAGATAACCTAGATGAACCTAATATGGTATGAGATCCATAATTCACTCTTAAAGATGAATTGATTTTCTTTTCACTCTTAAAGATGAATTGATTTTCTTTTCATAATACTTAATAGTCCTTATTAAAAAGGGAAATTCATTACTAGTATTTTATTTTTTTTTTGGTAATTTTCATTATGTTATCATTTCATCAACACATTAGACATTAGACATTATAAACTGACGTCATTGGGAAATAATTAGAGACAAACTTCAGATTCTATTTTATTTAGTAAGTAATTTTTTTAATTTAAAAATAATACAAAGAAGGAAATAAACGTGTTTGGTTGGTTACCTTAGTCTCGCATGTTTTCTTGGGAATCGTGTATTTTTCATCTTAATATTCTCAATTCTCATACGTATAAGAAGCGTTGTTTCGATTCCTTGTTTTCGTGAAATCAACGCCGTAAGGTAAGCCCTCCAAAACCCAGATCAGTTTTCCATTGTCAAGTCAAGTTTTTGTTGTTAAATTTCAAAGCTTTTTCCTAAACAGAAGAAAAAAACCAAAAAAAAAAAAAGAGAGAAGAAAGAAAGTAAAAAGCTTTTCTTTTTCTGGCTTTGGGATTTTGATCTTTCAGGTGAAAAATGGGTTATTGCCCTTGTTTTGGTGGGAGAAAAGGGAAGAAGCTTAAGAGTGGTGACAACAGAGAAGTCAACAAGAAATGCAAACCTCAATTATCTCCTTCTGGTCAGTTTCTTTCTTGCATGCAAATTTCTTTTTTCTTTGTTTATTATTATTATATATATATGTTCCTCAGTCTTGTTCTTTTCCAGTTTCTGTTTTGAGTTTACTAATCTTTGTCTTCATCTTTATTTAATTATTTGTTAATCAGTAAGATTACTTAGTCAATTTGTTGTTCATAGGGGAGTTTGTTTTAATCTTTGGCAATGGTTAAATATTGTTATGGAGTATATCATTATTAGTTTTTCTCATTGGGATTTTAATTGTATTCAATTTAGAGTCTCTGGTTTCTTCTGTTCTGTTTAGAAAGAGTCAGTCCCTTTTTAATGTTTTACATTAATATGGTAGTGTGTTTTGCTCTGTTAAAGGGTTTTAAGGAACTAATAGCTTATTCACTTAATGGTTTTTACTTGATTCTGCCAAAATTGGCTTATATTCAGAGAACTATGCTATTACTCCTGCTGGCTGAGTAGTTTGGTTTGAAAATTTGTTTCTTTAGCAAACATTTTTGTTATGAAGAAAATGGAAATTTATTTTTCTAGATCTCTGCAATTAATATGCTAATCAAAGTAGCATGATGCAGTTTATGCTGGCCATCTAACTATGCCTGAACAAAAACAGGAGTTGGTTTAGTAGGACCAAAAAGTGGTTCAGGCACAAAGCGGGAATTTTTAGCCCCGAAAGATGAGCCTAACGCTGGAAGTAGAGCTCAGACTTTTACCTATCGACAACTGGCTACTGCAACAAAGAATTTTAGGAAAGAATCTTTGATTGGACAAGGTGGATTTGGGGCTGTGTATAGAGGGCAATTAGAAAGTACTAATCAGGTACATTCTTCTTTGCCAGTAAAATTTGCTGCTGAGAACTTTTATTCTTCACCCAATTTCCTTCTTGATCACATGCATTATGGTTGTTTGTAGATTGTAGCTGTTAAGAAGCTTGATAAGACTGGTGGCCAAGGGGAAAAGGAGTTCCTTGTGGAGGTTCTCATGCTTTCTCTTTTGCGGCACCCTAATCTTGTCAATTTGATAGGATATTGTGCTGAAGGGGATCAGCGTCTTCTTGTCTATGAATACATGCAGCAGGGATCCTTGGAAGATCACCTCCATTGTAATATTTCATTGCCTTTTCCATTAGTTGTAAAAGAACACATAATAACAGCTTGAAATACCTTTCTGAGTTTCTTTTTCGCTGCCTGTCCTAGTTCTTTTGACAGTTAATATCCTGACTGTACTTACATGCTATTGTTTTTGCATATATTCTGTAACATAAATAGATAACAAATGGTTTTTGCAGATCTTACACCTAATCAGGAGCCTTTGGACTGGAATACAAGAATGGCAATAGCTGCTGGTGCAGCCAAAGGTCTGGAACATCTACACACTGGGGCTGAACCTCCTGTTATATACAGAGATTTAAAATCATCTAACATACTACTAGGTGAGGGCTACCACCCAAAACTCTCTGATTTTGGGCTTGCAAAATTTGGTCCAAGCGGAGATAAATCACATGTTTCCACCAGGATCATGGGAACTCATGGTTATTGTGCCCCCGAGTACCTCACTAGTGGAAAATTGACAATGAAATCAGACATCTTTAGTTTTGGGGTAGTCCTATTGGAGCTGATTACTGGACGTAAAGCTCTTGATGATAAACGTCCTCGTGATGAACGATTTCTTGTTGATTGGGTAATTCACTTTATGATTGCTTCTTAATGAAATGTCATTTATACTAGTCATAAAGTTGAAGTGGCCAACTGAGAACACATGACAGATTTGCATTTTTCATTAGAGCTCATGTTGAAGATAACATTCATTTTGAATTCTAACATGGGGATGATCTTAGAATTCAATCAGATTGATTTGTTTCTCCTTGTTCAATGCACTTTCCAGCAATGTATTTTCTGACCTATCTGTATATATGTTTTTACTTTTTGTAGGCACTGCCCATGTTGAAAGATGGAAAGAACATTTTGAACTTAGCAGATCCACTGCTGAGAGGACATTTTTCCAGATCTACCTTGAAGAGGGCTCTAGAGGTCGCTGCTATGTGCATCCAAGAAAATGCTAATTCCCGACCCTCAATTAGTGATCTGGTGCTTGCTCTAGATTATTTGACTTCCCATCCGTACAATCCAAATGAGGCCAAAAGGGTTAGTGTTAAAGGGCCTGAGAACAATGACTCTCCAAAGGAAACAAAAAGGATTTTAGACAAGGATTTTGACAGGGAGCGAGCTGTTGCTGAGGCCAAGCTGTGGGGAGAGAGTTGGAGAGATAAAAGACGGCAGAACGAACAAGTTGCTCCTGATGGATCAAACAGGTGAAATCTTAGGAAATTATTTGTAACTTATTCTAATCGTTTTGGAACTCTTAGAAGTATAGAAAGTTGCTAAACAGGAAAAGATGGCATACATAGTTTAAGCAAGGTTCCAGCAAATTTTTTGTATTCCTTTGAAACAATAGTAATAGTTATGTCTTCTTCCAGTTGGTTGCACAAAGTTCAGGGCGGATCATAAGTTTGAAGATATTCACGGAGGAGCCTCTACCAGTGGATAATGGAAGAGTCAAATTGCTCTTCCATGGCTGAGAAAATGAGGTCATGGCTGAATCACTGGCTGCATTGACATGTCTCCTCACAGAGGTTAATCATCAACTGATCCGAATGGAATTCTGCAAAATGAAAGAAGTTTAGAAACCTAGTTTTGAACTGTATGCCTTTAGTTTTTTTCGAATTCATAGAATACAAGATGAAGTAATCATGTAGGGATGGGTTTGCATTTCAATTTTATTCTCTTGACCTTAATTTATAGTGGTGAATCCCTTTGTTATTATCTAGCATAATGTTGACTCACTCAGGAATAGAACTTCAACAACTTGATATGTAACTGAAACTCTCCTTTCCTCTTACATGTAAATGAAACATCCATGTATCCTGCTTCTTATAAGATGTCTGCATTCATGTCTCATGAAGCTTTGAATTGTTGACGACAATTAAGCTTACGGGTTCTAAGACTAAAAGCTGGAAAGAAGCTTGCACTTTGGGTTATGAACCTGGTTAATTGGGATTTGAGAAAACAGGCGATATCATGTGCTTTTCTAAATAATGATGTGTATATAGTAAAAGAACCTATCACATTCATATAACAGGGGCAATGACTAGAGATTAATAAAGAAGAGTATTAGAGAATGGAGGTTAATGAAATTCCTTGACAAACCCTTAGCACTCTTTACAGATGCATTAAGACTTTAAGGTATGCCTCCAAGAAATAAATGAATAGATAAAAGAGTAAAAGACACTGTAATAGGACATTGTTATTGTTGGCTGGTCGTCAATGATAATCATTTAGATAAAATTCCTTGCCACAATCAAAACAACAATCCGTTGTCGTCCAGCGGTTAGGATATCTGGCTTTCACCCAGGAGACCCGGGTTCGATTCCCGGCAACGGAATTTTTGTATTCTTAATTTAATTTTTGTGTAAAAATTTTGCTTAAAAAGAACTAATGTCTAATGACTAATAGTGAAGAAAAAAGGTCCTACCGGGAGTCGAACCCAGGTCGCTGGATTCAAAGTCCAGAGTGCTAACCACTACACCATAGAACCGTTTGACGTCTATTTTGTTGATTTCTTTTATAAGTACTTTCGGTGGGTATTCTCACCTTTCCAATCAAAATGAGAAATTCTTGATAGCAAAAGAAAAAAAAGAAAAACTAGAAATTCTGACTACTCACCTTCTTAATTAATAAATAAATATATATTGAATAATTTTCCTAAAACCAATATAGTTTTGAGTTTGAAATTTGAATTGGTCTGTGCATGTGATATATATTAGGGTAAATTATAAATTTAGTCACTTAAGCTAACTTTAGGTGAGTTTCTCTTTTGGTCACCTAAGTATAAAAAGTAATGATTTGACCACTTAAATTTGTAAAATTGAATATTTAGTCACTCAACCCTTAATTTCGCTTATTTGTATGTGCATATCATCCATCATCTAAGAGATCACCTGACATAATGACATGTCATAGATATTTCATCAATCAAACATGATAGTCATATCATCATGTTATGTGATTGACTGATCAAAATATTCAATTTTACAAATATAAGTAACCAAAACGTTACTTTTTACAGTTGGGTGACCAAAACAAAAACTCACATAAAATTAAGTGATCATCTATAATATAATTTACCCCATATATTATCATCATATATGTATCATATTAATGGTTTAGCTACCTTTTGCCTTGTCTAGTTTACATATCTACACAGTCTAAGCAAGTTTTGATAAATTGTTGAAATGCATCAAAAACATGATTTAATTGTAATTTCCATTTACCATTAATAGTGTGTGTGTGTATATAAAAAATATTCTATATATTATAAGAAAAAAGTATTCTATATACCCATACCCATATGAAAGGTAAAGCTGAAAAAAAATTAAAAATGGTGATTGGTGAAAGTGATTGAGGCATTTAAAGTGAGGAAGAAGCAAGTGAAATGGTCCACGTGATGTTGCATGTAGATCTTCATTCTTCATATAATTCAACAATCTTGTTTTCTTTCAATATTTTTTTGTTGTAGACTTAAGTAGTAGTAATTACTATTTTATTGTTAGCAAATTCCTCGAAATCTTTAAATTTGATATCATGAATGTTTTTTTCGTTTTCATGACCTTCTTTCTTGATGTCATGGTCGGCTATTGGTTAAACCAATTGATGGGTTCATTTCATCTTTGATACTAGTAACACCTTTTTTCTTTTACAAATTTAATTACCCTTTTTTATATGATGATTAAGATGTAATTTAGGTAATGAGAAAGATTAGGTTTAGAGTTAAAAGAGAAAATATGACCCACTTGACTTTTGTAAATTCCAATGTTCATTTTTGTATTCGATTTAAGGCGACTTGCATCATGGCTGTGAATTCCACGGGGGGAGGGTGCAATCATGGTTGTTGCATGAATTTATTAAAGTATATATATCCTTGCTCTACTAATACTAATGAGTGATAATCCAAGATTCCATTATATCCATGAGAAGCACCACATATATATCATGACATCTTATAATTGCAATTACATATTCTATCTTTTGTGACTAAGTTTTGTAAATTTAGGCCTTAGGGCTAAATTTGGATGTTTTAGTTACGTTATCAATTTGGCATCAATAAATAGAATTTGGCATAACAATAGCCATCTAAAAATTCATTAATCATCGAATAAAATTATTGATGTCAAAATCGTTAGTTAGCAAAGCTTCAAGTTGGCTAAGCTCTCCCTAGTAAGCCCCAAGCTTTCTAAGAGAGGAAGGTCACTTGAGAAAGACAAGAAACACCTGAAGCAGTAAGTGTAGGTTCTTGTATGCTTAATTAAGTCAGGCGTCGGTAGTTTGAGAGGGTTTTGCTGGGATTTAGTAGCAAAGAAAGTGAACATGAGAGAAAATATAAAGATTCTTACACATATGTAAAGTCGTTCGTACAATCTAGATCTCAGATCGATATTAAATCGTACGTTTTGGAATCATGTATGAGATGCCATGTCATGACCTAATAGCTGGCTTGGGCCTATGGGCCCTTTATAATAGACAAGAGTCAATCGACAAGGATGCTTGTCTTAAGTTGTGTACTTGTATTGGACCGGGTGGCACGACTCGGCTCGATCAATATTAATCAACGGCTTATGTAACAATTGTGGTATGTTCAACAAAAATGAAATATGAGAAAAGACACTACATTGCCAATTTGCCTTAATTTATACATACAAAGTTGTATGGAGCCAAATTTTCGTCGTTGAAGAGTTTGATTAATTAACTAAAAACCTTTAGTCAAGAGTTAGTATTGATCACATATGTCTTCATCTCATATATATATATATATATATATATATATATATATGTATATCGGACCAATAAAATGCCGGCCTTCAACAAAGTATATAAAATTGAGATTACTAAAAAGCGTAGATTAGAGTTACACAAACTTTTATACATTTTGAGGTCATGATTTGTTTACTCTTAATTAGTAAACAAAAGTTACAATAGTATGTTAAAATTTTCAGATACGTTATTGATAAGTCAAGTATATGTTTTGTTAACGAATGCCATGGATACCGAATGGAATATAAAAAAAAAAAAGTAACATTCTCTAAGGATACTTTCTATATCATAGAAAGATTTTTATAGAATGAATATGATAATTTTGACACATTGAAGAAGAAAAAGACCATTAAAGACTTATTCTTAAAAAACTTATTTGTAAGCTGAAAAACATTTGCAATTATTTCACTAGCCTAATAAACATAGTATTCAACTATTCATAAATCACCAAGAACTTGTTAGAACTTAGATAATTTTTTAAAAACTTTTTGTTTATGAAATGTTATTTGAAATGGTATGGGACTTAAAATTTTAACAAAAATTCCATTAATTTTAATATATTTAATAAAAAATAAAATACTAATAATATAAAATTATTAAAAATTTGCACAAAAAGAGAAAAAAAGATTAAAATATACCTCTTATAATTTTTATAGTTGCACCGAAAGCTATAAAAAAATAAAATAAAAAATAGATGTATTATTGTAAGCAAAAACAAAGGATAAAGAAATGTATTATTTAGAAAGGTCAAAAAAGTAAATTGAAATAGTGAACCAGGCCCCGGCCGGGCCTCACATGACACAGGTTGGTACTTTTTTGGTTCACCCACCACAACCGGTCCAACTGAGTCACTGCCCAATGAAGACTAGCCACGTCACCAAATTCCTCACTGTAAAGCTCAGATACAGAAGCAAAGCAATCAATCAAGAATCTCTGTTAATCCATTCCCAAACACTCGAAAAAAAAAAAAAAAAAAACCCCACAAAAAACCCAACCTCCCCTTCCGGCCTCCACTTCCTTTTTTTTGAACAAAGAAGAGTTCATGTCTTGTCGCCGTCTCGCCGGAACTTCATTAACTCGTCCGACTTGACTCAGCCTATCCATGGCTTTCCACTTTTCAACTTGAAGCTCTATCCTTTTTGGTCGAAAGCTTAAATTTTTCAAAAGCAAAAAACTTGATTCTTTTGCTCGTTTGAGGGTTAGATAGTTACAGAGAGAGATGTATGTGGTTCCACCACCTCAGCGATCGGATCCGGGTTCCGCCGGCGGGTTGAGTGATTTACGTGTTTACCAAATTTGGAAAGGCAGCAATGTAAGCTTTTCCTGCTTATTTTACTGTTTTTACATTTTCCTTTCAGTTTATTTTTGGGTATTTGAGGTTTTGGATCTTACTTACTCTTTTAGACTTCAAAAATCCTTCATTTCCCTCTTTTTTCTTACATTAATGAAACGAGCTTTATTAGAAGTAGTGATGAAAAAGACAGCTTTCTTATTATCCATGATTTGTGCTAGACATTAAATTTATGCTTTTATTTTTTGTTTTGTTTTTGCAGATATTTTTATTTCAAGGGAGGTTTATATTTGGACCAGATGTTAGATCATTAGGGCTGACTATTTTACTTATAGTAGCTCCAGTGTCTATTTTCTGTGTATTTGTTGCCAGGAAATTAATGGATGATTTTTCTCATCACTTGGGTATTTCAATCATGGTTGTTGCTGTTGTCTTCACTGTCTATGTAAGTCTTCTTACATTTTTCATATTTGAGTTAGCTGTTCTTTGCCATTCTATTTGAAAATTTTTCTTTTTGTTACTTGTTAAGATTATGTCCAAGTCCAATTGATAGGGTGAATTAGAAACAGATAATTGTTAGCCTTAGTTCATGACCTTATAATTGTGCTAGATGATAGATTAGGCCCCGTTTCGTCATCTGTTAGATATATCAACTCAAATTTGTAGTTTCTATGATCATAGCTTGGGTGGTCCTTGCTGTCAGCATACTGTCATGGGAATTTAGTACAGCATGGGTATTTGGATAGCAGTATTTATTGAGTTCGAAATTTATGTAATGTACAAAGATTGCTAGAGAATTTTATTGGATAAAGTAAATCATGGTTTGCAATCTCGGCTGTTGCTATCGGTGTGTCCTTAAGGGTTGTAAACACTCATGCAGTCTCTTGGCTTATGAACCATGCACTTTCTGCATAAGCAGCATAACCCAATGAGGCCTTGCTGGTTTTTACTGCCCAGATTATTGCTGCATAGCCAATGGCTACCTTGTTTTCAAAGATCCAATTGGTGCCTTTAAAATTCCTCTAGGCATTTTTGTCATGCATTTGTTAGAGTTTTGGAGAATTTATGTGATTTCTCTGAATCAAATCTTGAAGCTTATACACGTCCTTGTGTTTTCTTTCAGGATTTAGTTCTTCTACTGCTAACATCTGGAAGAGATCCTGGTATAATACCACGCAATGCACACCCTCCGGAGCCAGAAGGTTTCGATGGGAACACAGATGTTGGAGCCGGCCAAACTCCACAGTTACGGTTGCCACGCATTAAAGAAGTTGAGGTCAATGGAATGACTGTGAAGATCAAGTATTGTGACACTTGCATGCTTTATAGACCTCCTCGCTGCTCACACTGTTCTATCTGCAATAACTGTGTTGAACGATTTGATCACCACTGTCCTTGGGTTGGGCAATGTATTGGACTGGTATGTCATCATTTCTCAAATTCCTGAACATCCAAATAAAGATCATCTCTCTGTTCCTTTGGCAAATGGAAAAGATCAAACAAGAAGCCTCCTTTTTGTGTCTGCATTTTCATTTTCTTTATGCCGCATTATGGTAAATAGTGTTTACAGAGGTCATTGTAACTAGTTGTTGGTGGGATGCCACAATTGGCATTTAAGAGGATGATGAAATCTTATCCTTTGTTGTCTCTTTAGTGGAGGTCATAACTTTATGGCCACAGCATATAGTTAGTACATGTACATTGGAGAAACTCATTTAGGAGGGGAGTTCTGGAAAATTTCTCATTCTTATTACCTTGGGTTCAGCCATTCGGTTGTAGAAATAAGCACACTAGATGGCTTAAACCATTTAAGGACCTAGAGTAGGAGATACAGGTTAGGGGGTGTGAAAGTTTCATATTAATATTGGTTGAAATTGCTGTGAATTTGACTTTTTTTGAATCCTGTCTCATACTGTCCAGTGCCTACAATACTTGTGTTTTGTTTTTTCTTTTGATTACTTCTTTTATTTTGCTGCAGCGAAATTATCGATTCTTCTTCATGTTTGTCTTCTCAACAACCCTTCTCTGTATATACGTGTTTGCATTCTGTTGGGTCTACATTAGAAGGATCATGGTTTCGGAGGAGACAACAATTTGGAGAGCCATGATTAAAACCCCAGCTTCCATTGTTTTAATAGTTTACACTTTCATCTCAATGTGGTTTGTTGGTGGTTTGACTGCCTTCCATTTATATCTGATCAGTACCAATCAGGTAAAATACTCATCCTTCTCTTGTCATTATCTTGTTGCAAAAAAACAAAAATCCATCATTGTTCTGTTACATCAATCAGTAGATGGTGTAACTATCTGGGTGTCTCTTGCTTCTGCAGACAACATATGAGAATTTTAGATATCGATATGATCGCCGTGCAAACCCCTATAACAAAGGAGTAGTCGATAACTTCAAGGAGATATTTTGCTCCAGCATTCCCTTGTCCAAGAACAACTTCAGGGCAATGGTTCCCAGGGAACCTGCATTGCCAACACGAACTGGTGGTTTTATGAGTCCAACTTTGGGTAAGGCCGTTGATGACATAGAAATGGGTAGGAAGACTGTATGGAGTGATATGGGGGCTGGCACCGATCATTGTGAAGGGCAGCTGACAAGTGACCGTGTAAATGTTAAGGAGGGTGAATTGGGAGAATTATCTCCTGATATTAGAACTACAGTGGATGAGTCAGGTGAACGAGGTGGCATACATCCCAGGCGATCTAGTTGGGGCAGAAAAAGTGGAAGCTGGGAAATGTCACCCGAAGTTCTTGCTTTGGCGGCTAGAGTGGGAGAACCAAATCGTGCAGTTGGGAGTAGCAGCAGCAGCTTGACAACCGAGAACCGTCAGACGTAACCAATGATATAATATTGACTGTAGGAAATCGAAAATGAAGGGTTTGGTGGGTATGTATGATTGGGATTCTTGAGGTTTCATGCTAAGGTTCTTCAACTTCCTCCTACAATCATTCATGTGCATTATGGGGACATTTGTTTTTGGGGCAGGGTGTTTGAAAGTGTTGGCTTGGCCCTTGTGCTTTGACGAAAAAAAACTGGTTTGTTGTATGAGAGTGAGTTTTTCTTTTCATTTTTGATTTTATATATAAATTGTGGAAGTAGTTTTAGTTTCTAATTGTATTTTGACCTTGTGGATTCATTTTAGTGTCTTATATATATAGTGCTCATTTATTCTCTCATGGCTGATGCTTAATGGGCTGTGACTATATTTGAAGTTAAATTGGGTCAACAGCAGACTTGACCAGGCTAGTTCGGAGTTGGGCTTCTTTCAAGCCTCAACTAACACGTATTTAATACGAAGTGATAGTGAAGCTGGATTCAAATTTGCCGACCATCGCCCAAATTCTATTTGACTTGTGTGAGTGACTTGCAGTGAATACTAGATTTTGCTAATATTGACTTTCAGATAACCAGTCAAATTAAAATCCCAAAGTTTCAATTCTAAAGATTGCCTTGTCATGGAAAACGTCCGACATTAGAATTGAAGGCATTAGTTTCACTTACCTAAAATTACAGGGCATGAATTTGGACATGTTCAAATCCGGATAAATTATTAGTAGATGAATCCATTTTACCACGTAAGTGTTGGTTTTAAGTAATAAGTCAAAATTCCCATTAAACAAATTCAAGACATGATTGTAGATTTGTAGTGAGATTTAGTAGTTGTAACATCAGTTACATAACTTATGAGTTTTGACAACATTAGTCCTTAGGATCGCGACGCGGCTCGGATTCGGATTAGTCAGGGCAAAGCCCTGAATATCGGATGAGATACCAAAAAATTAAAATTATCAAAATTCGGTTCCTAAAATCTTAACTTCACATCTGTCCCTATTCCTTCTATCTATCAGAATTCAAAACCCTTAAAACTTGGATGACACCAAAGAGAAAAGAAAATCTTCACAAAATCTCTTTCAAGTTTCCAATAGATAATCACAATCACAATCCTCATCAATGACATTATGGTAACAAGAAACTGAATAGAGGTGGACCTGGCTATACTGCTCTAGGCTTAGCTTAGCTACCAATTAATGCAATGTATTAATTCTCTTTTGCATAAACATTCGATTTTTTTAGGATGATACAATATTCGAAATATCATTATAATCAAATATCCCTCCGTGTATGTTCAAGCATGCAATAAGAATTCAGAAAGATAATTTACTAACGAACTAACAGAGTTCACAAATAAAGTGACACAAAACGCACATACAGTGAGACATAACCTAAAACCATTAGTATGCACTTACCATTAAGCCAAAGATTCAGGTGTACATAAATGTGTAAGTTATAGAAAGAAAGTAGCCATTTCCATTGACAAAATTTGGTTTAAGGGTGATAAAACCAGGGGGGGGCAAGACATGTCAAAAGAAATCTAGAAGAGTAGAAGTGAAATTTAAAGAGGTAACTGTCTAGTCAACAGAAGGGCTGGACCAGCAACAAGGTAGTGTTATTTTGTGATAAATCATAAATCTCATCTAAAGACTTTCAATGTTGTGTTACAATCAGAAAGCAAACAGGGAGAGTTATGTAATTTGACTTTACCTATAATGTCAGGCCACCTTCCTAATAGGTAAATACTAGTACTATTATCAATTGGGTTTTTGCTTCTTCATTGCTACTGGAAAACTGTGCTTTGTTTTTGGCAAACCTTTTAAGTTAAAAAAAAAAACTGTCAAAATAAAAATATAAGCTAGGTATATAGTAGCCTGTTAACATTTTTCACCTTAACTCAGTCACCTTTCTATTTCTTCTTCACCAATGTTGAAGGGATAAAAATCAGGTGAAGTAGGTGAGTTGAGTTTCTTCCCCTGTCTCTCTTTTAGTTCTGTTTTTTTTTTTCAGTAGTTGAGTTCATTTAGATTCAGTTTTTTTTTTAATTGTCAGGTTGGGTTTTTTTTCTTTGACCTTAAAAATTCCTTCTTTTTTAGCTTCCTAGGTTGATCAAAATTTTATTGCATGATGATTCATATAAAGTGATGGGTTTTGTGTTGTGACAGATATGTTCAAGAACCAACTGCAAGAACTTGCCCAGAGAAGCTGTTTTAATCTCCCTTCTTATGCTTGCATTAGGGAAGGACCTGATCATGCACCAAGATTCAAAGCTTCTGTCAACTTCAATGGTGAGATCTTTGAAAGTCCAAGTTACTGTCCTACGTTAAGACAAGCTGAACATGCTGCTGCCGAGGTTGCTCTTAATAAACTCTCTTCTAAAGGTCCTTCTAGGTCTCTTACAGCAAGAGTTCTTGTAAGTTGTTTCTTACAATAATCAATCTTTAACTTTTATTATGTTCTGTTTTATGTTTTGTTTCAATTTTTTTTGTTTAATGCAATGAATTAGGATGAAACTGGGATTTACAAGAACTTGCTTCAAGAAACTGCTCATAGAGCTGGGCTTAATCTCCCTGTCTACACAACTGTAAGATCAGGTCCCGGCCATGTCCCAATCTTCACTTGCACTGTGGAGCTCGCCGGAATGAATTTCACCGGCGAACCGGCCAAAACCAAGAAACAAGCAGAGAAAAATGCTGCCATTGCAGCCTGGTCTGCCTTAAAACGAAGTAAACTCCAATTTTGGGTTCTTCATTTATATATATATATTCGTTTTAGACTGTTTTGTTTTTTGTTTGTATATTAGTGCATGATTAATTTGTACATATATTTGGAACAGTGCCAAGGTTGGATTCATTGACAAATAAAGAATCCGACAATAAGGAGGATCAGGATCAAGCTGTTGTGTCGAGAGTCCTGTCGAGTTTCAAGCCAAAAGATGTTGAAACCAGACAACAACAATTTAGGAGGAGAGATTTCAATTTCAATCATCACCAAGCAAAAAGAAGAATGGTTAAGGGTAATAGAGACATTTCATCCCCATCTTCTTCTTCTTCTTCTTCGTCCACCTCTGGGAATGGGAACTCTCTGTTTCATCAACAATGGAGGCTTATGGATCTTTTAATGGATTCTGGCATGGATGGTTCAAGTTCAACCCAAAAGCAAAACAGTTTTGTTTCTTTACTTCCTCCACCGCCACCTAGAACAGCTTCAAAGATTTTACCACCGTCAAATAGGCCAATTCCAGTACAAATCAGGGGTAAAACAGAAGTTAAACTGCCTCCGCCGCCACCGCCACCTCCTCCGCCGCCTGCAGTGCTAGAAGAACATCTAAAGGATGAAGAAGAATGGCTTGGAGTCAAGTCAATTGAAAAGGAAGGCAATTTAGGTTCAAAAAGTAATGTCTTTGGGGTTTCAAGTTCAAGTAGTAGTTCTTGTTCTAATTCTATATACAGGCCAGCTGCAATTCCCTTTTCATCAGGAAATGGGAAATTACTCAACAGTTGCATGATTGACAATGCAACAAAAATTGAAGCAAATCAGATTATCAGTAGGCTAATTGGGTCTCCAAATCCATCTCAAATGGCTCAAAATATGTACAATTGTGGAGGGTTTAGCCCTCATAGGATGGCTCCAGCAGTTAAAATCAGGTCGGTGATCCCAGTTTGTGCAGCTCCACCACCGCCACCAGCCGCCGCCGCCGCAGCACCACCAACAACCAGACCACCCCAAGAATCAACAACAACAACAACAGAAAACTCAGTAGCTGTGTTCAACAAGTCATCATCAAATTCAAAATCAGAGCAACTCAGCACTGAGTTGAAGAATCTAAAATTATGAAGTATAAAAGAAAATTAGATAAATCTAATACTATATCGAATCAAGATTAACAACCCATTATTAGAATTTCGTTGCATGTTAATCTTTTGGGTTGTTGACTAAATATGCTTTTTTTTGGACCATTGTAAAAAGACCCATGGTTTTTTTTTTTTTTTTAGCCTTCCAAGGAGTATTACTATTACTATATTATATTATATAGTAATTCAAATTGAAAATTATGTGTTTCCAGTTCCACCATTGACATTAATTGAATCACTGCAGCAAGAAAGAGAGAGCATTAAATGGGATCTGGGGGAGTGGGTTGCAGGAGATAAGAAAGAGAGAGAGAGAGAGCAATGAAGAGGACGAACAGACAATTGCAGCGATAAACGCAAGCAATTAAATTACCCTTACTCAGGGCCTCAGCAAATACATTAAATACCCTTGTCTTCTCCATTAATGCTTTCCATTTCTTCCTCTTCTTTCTTCCCTCCCTCTCATTTATTATCACCTTCTCCTCCTTTTAATGCTTTCCACTTTTATTTTTCCTTTATTTTATTACTTTGGAGTGATTATTTTTTTTCCTGTTTCTTGAAGCTTGAAAACTACCAGACTTCAGAAAATGTTAACTTAGCAGCAATGGGGGGATTTTTTTTCATATGAATTTGAACTAAAAAGTAGCCGTTAGGTTAGGCTATGGGTCAGGTCTTGATAGTTTGTTGCTGCTTGCCCATGTGTATGAAATGAAAGGCTTCTGGAATCTGGAGAGTCTGGCCCCATGGGGGAGAGTTGACTTTTTAAGGCTTTAGCAAATCCAAGTTTTTTATGTGAAGCTCTAACCCCTAAAACAGGGCATATAAAATTCAGCAATAAAAGAGCAGTCTGGCCTGGTGGGCTTGTTGAGATATGTTTACTAGTATTTACAAAGAACATAAGGCAGGAGGGAACTTTGCATTTGTCTTATATAGTACTAATTCATATCAAATTTTAAGAAACAATGAAATGGAAGTTTGAATTTTTGGCATTTGATTTGAGTTTAGTGTGAACAATAAGAGATGTTTGAGAAATCTCAATGTAAATTAAGTGGTTTCTATTGCTGCCCATTGAATCTGAGACTAATCCAGTTCAGATCGGGAGCGTAAATGTTAAGACTCTCCCAAGAAATGGACTTATGGAGAATTAAACTTGTGTTATCATCCTTAACCGGTGAATGCCGCTTACCATCTCAATTAATAATTTAGTGGTAGAAAACTGCACTCTCTCAAGCTTTGTAAATCAAATTCTAGACTTGCTGTGCTCTTTCAAGTCTTGTGTAAGTTGTGTTGTAAATAAAATTCTAGACTTGATCAACTTTCATAAGCTGGATCCTGGGCCCTATAATGAAAGAACCATTCCTTAGACTTTTATAGTATGCTTTAGCCTAAAAAGACTTTTATAGTGTGCTCCCCCCTTATTGGGCTTATCATACCAAAACCTTTCAAAGGCCTGATCAAATATTTCTCTTCGGGACTGATATTTGATGCAGGAAAAGCCTATTAACATAACATTGTACAAGTCAATTGGGTTGATAAAAATTGTAAAGGTTTGGATTTGTGGCGGAAAGTATTTGAAATCAAATCTCTTCATATCTCTAATGATAGGTGATCAGGTTCAAGTGCAACGTATCTTGTGAACATGTAACGGTATTAATAGATTTTTAAACTCTTAATTTCAATCATCGACTTTAAATATGATGTCAACTAAAGGAGGTATAATCTTTAGTTTTTCCAAAAGTATATCACTTGTTTTGCACAAATTTCCAAAGGTATCTCTCAAATTTGGAAAAACAAAATATACAATGAATTTGTAATCAAAGTTTGTCATCTCATAAGTACTAACTAACAGCAACACCTCTATCACATATTGATAGAGGAGAGAGAGGCCCAAGGCAACATACTCCTATGTTTCATGATATTAGTTGGAACAAAAAGTAGAATTGTCCTTGTCTAGTCTAGCTACTAAGTTCTGGTGGTGCTCAATTTTTGGTATGTCATGATCTTAGTGATGACCCCATGTGGCCATGTCCCCATGCTGGCATGGGCCCTGAGTTGATGAGATCGATATATAGTCATCGAACATGCCATGGCTGATGGGTGATGACTATAAGTCCCCAAAATATTGTTATTGGTTCAGAATCACAGAATTTGTTGAGCTGATCATGAGAGTTTACTCATAGTAGTATTATTAATCTAATGTAACATATGATATGCATCAACTGATTTCCTCGACTTTTCAACAACAAAAGGCTAATTGTTTAATTAAAGGCAAAACGTATCAATTTAGGCATAATTTAGGGTGGGTAGAACCTTTTAATTAGGTTGATTAGAAGCAAAACTTAACGTTTCAAAATCGGTTCAATTTGGGGGCAATCTGTCAAATAAGGGTAAAACCTTTTAAGAAAAATGAAGGTTTTACCCCTATTTGACAGACTTACGAAAATGTTTTACCCATATTTGATAGATTAGCTCAAATTGAGTAGAGTTTAGAATGTTTTTATCCTCAATCAACTAAATTAAAAGGTTTTATCCTAAATTAAGTCCAAATTGAAAAACTTTGCTCTTAATTAAGCAATTAGCTAACAATAAACTTATATGTAATTAATATATGCATGTGGTAGCCGGGCCCGGATGATAGACCCAAAAGAAAAGGAAAGAAAGATCACAGGTGGCAAATGATCTATTAATGTTGTTTAATGTTCATACCTAATCTCAAAAGGACAAACCCCCACAATTTGGAAGGGAAAGGGAAAGTGAAAGTTTTGGCCGGATTATGTCCAAACTTTTTCCCTGAAAGAAATGGGAATATGTCTATAGAGCATAGGATACTGTTACCATATTGCTTGGAACCTTGGAAGCTAAAAATGACACTTTGCAAAATGCAAACAGATCCACCATTTACATATTCACATACACAAACTTATCTCATACACTGCACTTTTCTTCTTTTTGGCTTCTTATTCTCCTCTCTAATTTCCAAAAGCAGCAGCTGGAAAATTGGAATCTTAGCACTTTTTCTTTATTCTTTGTTTCTTGTGAAAAACATTTGTGCTCCCTAAAGACCTCTACCGGCCTCTATCTTTTCTAGGAATCATCCATATTCTCTCTTCTCTACTACTGAAGATTTCGGATTTTTTTTTATATATTTACAAGTTAATATTGTTCGAGCTGGGTCGGCACCAACTATGGAGTAAAACGCTTCCAATAATAATTTTCTCCATTTACAAAACTCGAATTTGCGAAACCTTACTTATGAAGAACAAGTGTTTTTTGATCGAAAAGAAACTTTCATAAATTAAGAGTCAATAATACGAAATACACTTAAACCAGCTGCATCATGCAGCAATAATTGTTCAACAATAGCAGGAGGTTGGTTAAACAAAATGAAAGCCTCCTTTAAAAGATTACATGGCATATTACTTCCATGTCGTGCAAGTGCATCAACACAAGAGTTGCCCTCCCTAAAGACATGTTGTACTTTGACATCTTCAAAGAGTTGGAGCATGTACCTGCATTCATCAATCAATGGCAAGTATTTATAATTAGAGGCAACAAAGGAAGTGATAGCAGTAACAACAATAGATGCATCTAGCTCAACAATGAGCTTTTTGATATTAAGGGATTCAGCAAGCTTTAGTCCATCCTTAAGTGCCCAACATTCTGCCAAAAAATTAGTAGCATGTCCTATATGCCTAGAGGTTCCTCCAAGCCATTCACCCTTTTCATTTCTAAGCAAAGAACCAGCCCATGCTTTACCTGGGTTACTTGAAGAGGATCCATCACAATTAAGCTTAATCCAACTTTTGTCAGGAGGGTTTCATTTAACAGCTACAAAACTAGGTATGCCACAAGTCTTTCGTTTACCATTGAGAGCATAATATTCTGTAGCTTTGGTGATGGCAGTTTGCACAATTGGGATTGGCGTAGAGTCTGATCTAAAAATAAATCGGTTCCTCAAGTTCCAAATTTCCCAAAGCAAATGAATATTAATAAGATTTTGAGGGACAGAATGGAACTTAGACACATTCTTGCATACAAGGACAAGTGTTGAAGCACTTGAACTGAACTTCTTTTTACTATATAAATATACAATATGATTCATGAATCATATATAAGCTACATGTGCAAGATATTTATGTACCCAATCAAATTTGGATTAACATAATCAAATATTCAATCATTGAATTAATAATTGAAATAAATATTAATATATCTCCATCTAGTTGCCACAAAAACATGACCTAACTTAGCAAGTTTCCACCCCATATGTCTCCAATAAAGTTGATTCAAATAAATTCCACGTCCCTAACACGTCTTCCACTTAACATATATTTTAACAGACAAAAACATTATTTGTTCCATCCACCACGTCACGACGGGCAAAATTACGAAACAAATAATATTCTTTTTTTGAGAAAAAAAAAATAGAAGTGATTTAGATAAAAGACTGCCTAAATCCTAGCTACTCCCAAAATTAGCTTATCCTTCTTGATTCTAATTAGTACTATTACTTAGTTTAACTTAATCATAACTTAATATGGTCATATTGCCATCCATTTTTGACAGCTAAGTCTACCGTGGAAACACATCATTTTCTTGCAAATACCACCTTATCCAATTATACCTGCTGGCTATCCGTCAGCATACACTCATACAAATTAGTATTTTATATCATCTAAAATATTGTCCTTATCCAATTATTATCACCCACGTATCTCTTACCATGACTTAAACTTGTGTACTCCTAATTAGAGGCATTATTAGATAGGTTCGATTTTGTTGTAGTCCAAATTAATGAAAATGTGTAAAGTAAGAAAATATCTAACTATATACTAATAAGGGGTTGGATCAAGTGGTAAACGGTTTGTTTCAGCTTAAGTAAGTCTTAGGTTTGGAACCTTACATACGCAGCTGTCTCTGTTGAGAGACTCACCCACCATAACCAGATGCGCGACGCGGATCGGATCTGGTAACTATATAATTATTAAATTTCTATAGCTAATTATATGGTATTCTTTCCAAAAATATAGGTTTCATAAGGATCGTAATCATATCTTCACATCCTAGTTCCTTTTCCGACAAAAAAAAAATCATATCCCCACACTAATATGTAGAAATGGTTTACCATATCAATCAATCATTTATAAATTGATTTGAATTCATCAAATAAATCTTCTATTACCCTTTTTTTCCCTTTTTGCTCTAGTATTCTAAGAACATAAATTTTTATATTAAAAAAAGAAAAGTTTCTAGTAGCAAATATTCGGTGGATATTCTATTTCTATTGTTCTTGCAATTTTTTTTTTGGCATCAATTGTTCTTGCATTTCTAAGTTTTCCTTTTCCTTAAAAAGAAATGCAAAAATAAATTAAAATTGTCAATTGATAAAGAAAAACGAGTTAAATAAAAAAAAATGTCCTCACTTGCGCTCATAACGCGTGTAATCATACCCCAAAATCACGTGGCTAATTTCCTATTCGGCTCACCTAATCAGAGAGCGTTGACTAGTTTCCAATTCTTGGGCGCGTCAACAACTAAACCCTTTGAAGGAATTAATTTGACTATTAATCAACCAAAATTAACACACAAATCTTTCTTTTCTTCATTAAGGAAAAAGAAGCTTCCCATGAACCCGGGAGTAGAGAATTAATAATGGCAGTTAACTTTAACGGAAAAAGCTGAGCTGTCAAATCTCAATAGGTAGCTTGAAAGTGAAGCGTGACGGTGAAAATCCAAGTAACGGAGAATATCCAAAAGCATATTATTACAGAATGCAAAAATGGAGGGAATATTCCAAGTCTAATAAGAAGGAGATCCTCTCTCCTTCGTGTTCCCGTCGCCAATCCCTGCTTTAAATACCCCATTTTTGTCCTCTAAATCCTCGCAACCCAAATCTAAACCCTTCCTCTTGATTTTGATCTCCCCTTCTTTCCCCTCTGTTTAATCTCTTTTCAACAATGGCTCTTAAAGCTGTTCATGTTTCCGACGTCCCTAATCTCGACCAAGTCCCGGAAAACGCCTCCCTTTCCCTTTACTCAACCCGTTTTAATTCCAAAGGTAATATAAAAATTTCCAGAATCTTGAAATCTGGGTTTTGTTCTGTTTTTTTGTTTTTGTTAATGTTTGAATAATCTTTGTAGGGTTGGAGTTGAGCCGGACGACGTCGTTTAGAATTCCAAAGTTTCTGGTAATAGGGCACAGAGGGCATGGCATGAACATTTTACAGAGCTCTGATTCAAGAATGAAAGCCATTAAAGAAAACTCCATTCTTTCCTTTAACTCTGCGGCTAAATTTCCCATTGACTTCATTGAATTTGATGTTCAGGTAACCATTAGAAATCCTTTTAATCTTTTTGGTTTCTGGGATATTTTCCTTTTTTCTTTCTTTTTCTTTTTTTTCTTCAACGAATCGAAATCTAAGAACGAACACACTTTTGTCGGAAAAGCGTCGTACGCTCGCCGCGTACGACAAGGCTGTTTTGTCTTTAGATATCGTGGGAATGGGCCTTCTTTTTTTTTTCTTCCCCACGTGCTTTCAAGCGCGTTGCTTTATTTACACTTTTTTTAGAGTTTTGATAGGATTCACTATTTAGATTTTCTTTTTCAAACGAAAGATTACTGATGGAGTTTATTTTTCTGGATTTTTTTTAAAATAATAAAATTTTTAAAAAGTTTTGATTTGTATGAATTATAAAAAAAGTATGGAGGTGATTGAAAAAAAATGGCAATAAGCCAATGACAGGAAAAGTAAAGAAAGGCATTGTGGTTTTTTGTAGGTGACGAAAGATGACTGCCCTGTCATTTTCCACGACGACGTTATCCTTTCTGAAGAAAATGTATGTCCCCACTTTCTTTTTCTTTCTAAATTTTCCTTCAAAATTCCTGTTTTTTTTCCCGAGAAAATTTTAATAATCTGGGTTTTGTATGTAATAATAATTCCAGGGAACGATATTTGAGAAGAGGGTAACAGAGTTATGTTTAGCAGAGTTCCTCTGCTACGGACCCCAGAAAGAAACAGGGAAAGAAGGGAAATTCTTATGGAGGAAAACCAAAGATGGGAAAATTGTTAAATGGAATGTTGAAATTGATGCTCCACTTTGTACATTAGAAGAAGCATTCCAGAAAGTTGAGCCATCTTTGGGTTTCAATATTGAGTTGAAATTTGATGACCACATTGTTTATCAGCAAGAACACCTCATCCATGTTCTGCAAGCCATTTTGCAGGTGGTTTTTGAGTTTGCTAAAGATAGGCCCATAATTTTCTCCAGTTTCCATCCTGATGCAGCTCATCTTGTCAGAAAATTACAGAACAATTATCCTGTAAGATTTCTAACATGTTTTAATCCATGATCATGTCTGATCTTCTGATTGTGTTTTGAATCTGATTTTTATGTTTGAAATATAAAACAGGTTTTTTTCTTGACAAATGGAGGGACTGAAATTTACTATGATGTAAGGAGGAACTCATTGGAAGAGGCCTTAAAAGTATGCTTGGAAGGAGGGTTACAAGGCATTGTTTCTGAAGTCAAGGGAGTTTTCAGAAATCCTGCAGCTGTGCCTAAGATCAAAGAATCCAAGCTTTCTCTTTTGACATATGGGAAGCTGAAGTAAGTTCTTGTTTGATTTTTCTTTTGAAATAGTCAAAATTTGCATGCTTTCTAACTTTGAATTGTTGTCTTGTTACTGCAGCAATGTGCCTGAGGCAGTTTACATGCAACATTTGATGGGGATTGAAGGGGTGATTGTTGATTTGGTTCAAGAGATTACAAAGGGTGTTGGGGATATGATTAAGCCTGCCATTGCCAACCCAATTGTTGCAGAGGAGGGTTTAAGTGATCAAGTCAATGGGGAGAGTAATGAGGCTAATTCAAAGCTTCAGTTTTCTCAGCAAGAGCTCTCATTTCTCTTGAAGCTAATCCCAGAGTTGATACAGCACTAAGATTTGATCATTTTTGCCAAATTTTTTACCCTTTTTTTACCCTTAAAAGAAAAAATAAACCCTTGTGGGTTATGTAACCTGGTTAATTACACGTTTGTAGATAAATTGATCTGTTTAAGGTGAAAAAGAAAAAAAGTTCTACACTAGTATTATTTATCACTCTGAGGATTGGTTCATCACTATGAAAAGTATAACTTAATTGATTGAAATGCTGATTTGGGATTTAAAATGAGTTGTAAGATTTAAGCAAAACCTTGTGCAGATAATCGAGCAAAACCATGTGCAGAAAATCGAGCAAAACCATGTGCAGATAATGGATTTTGATGTATATATTGAGGAAAGGTAAAGCTAAAGAACCCTAATGGCAATAAACCTAACTAGAACCGAATATAGTTAAATTGTTGTTGATGTAGACAGTTAATGGAATCTTGTTGTTGGCATATTGAAAGGCAAATTAGGAGTTGATTCTTCATAGGTAGAGAAATATGTTTTAAGGACAGTTTGGTTCTTTGCCAACTGTTGGGACATATGGATCTTAGGCTCCGTTCGGTTCATGGAATTTGGCTTCCAGAAAACAATTTCTAGAAAATTAACCCATTTTCCAGAGAAGATGACATTTTCAATAGTTTGGATCACTTAAAAAAAATATTTTCCACCGTTTGATCAGTTCCCAGAAAAATCGTTTTCACAGATAGAAAAAATAAAATCTCATGTTGCCCTTATATCAAACACCTGGTATGCATTCTTATACAACATAAATTACACACTCCTAAGCAATTTTCACTAAACCTTTGGAATCTTTATGCTTCAAAGACTAGGGATGTCAATGGGTACCCTATAAACGGGTACCCGCACTACCCGACCCGATTTAATAGGGTTTGGGTACCCTATAATCGGGTTCGGGTAGGGTTCGGGTAGCAATTGTGCTACCCGTCACGGGTTCGGGTGGGGTATAGGTAGTATCTTAGGGTATCCGTTACCCGAACTCGCTTAATAAATAATAATTTTTTAATATTTTTGTTAAATTTATATATTTGTTTTCTTTTTAATAATTGAGTTTGATAAAAAAATAATAATTAAAATTGTTAAATTATTTTTAAGTATAATTATTTATCTTTAATATATATTTTATGACTTAAATTTAAATTTTAATATGATTTTTATTAAAAATATGCAAGAAAATAAATTTTTATATCAGGTTCCGGTTTTTAACAGGTATTTATTATCGGGGTCGGGTAGGGTTCGGGTATTACATAATAAATTTTAATCGGGTTCGGGTAGGGTTCGGGTAGTGTATTTTCCTATCGGGTTCGGGTACCCGACCCGTTGAAATCCCTATCAAAGACAACTTGTAGAACATTTTAGAACACCATTGTTAATAAATTTTCTTCAAAATATCATTGATTTCCATGATGTTCATAGTCATTGTCTCAAACTATAAATTTATTCCAAAGATCAATTATGTATAACAAATTCCTGTATGTAAGTTCTTTAAATTCTTGAAAAATAATCACACACCCTTGTTAAAAGAAAAAGAAACTTGAAAGCAATGGTTTTGAAGGGGAAAGGAAAGAAAGGAGGAGAAAAAGAAGCTAGAGGTAAGAAAAAAATTGATTATCAAGAAAAAGGGAAGAGACGGAATCACTCATCTCGCCGGAAAAGAGAAGGTCGGCGATAGAGATGTTGGTCGGAGTAATTGCCAGAACGTTGTTCTTGAGTTGTCATGACTCATGAGTATATATTTAGCACAGTGAATTGTGGAAATTGTCTTAACGCTCCTCTAGAGCGGAAGACAATTCCCCGTGGAGAAGGGTAATTTTCCGTTGACTAGGAGGTTGTTTTTCGTTGACTGGGTACTTTTCCACCAACCAAATATCAAAAAATATGGAAAATGTTTTTTAGAAGTCATTTTCCGTGAAGCAAACGGAGCCTTACTAAACAAAATTCTTGCAGCTCCCCATTTACTCTCTTCAAATACTTACATTGAAGCTATATGTATTCCAATAATTAATACTAGTAAAAAAGCCATGTTTTCTTACACAATTGCAATTATCATTAGTAATTTGATAATTTGATGTCTAAAACCTTAACATGATGATCATGCTTCATATAAACATTGAAACCCTTCTCTTAGGTCTAACTTCATTAAATAAATGGTAAAAGTACCCGGGAGGTCCCTGTACTATACGAAATGTTGATTTTGGTCCCTGACTTTTTTTTTCTACAAATTCGTCCCTCTACTATCAGAACCTATCACCCGAGGTCCCTCACGTTAGTGTGCCGTGACAGACCCGTCAAATATGCTGACGTGGCACTAGCACCGTCTTTTTTGCTGACGTGGCAGGTGACACGTGGAATAAAAATTAAATATTTTTAATATATTTTATTTTATTGAAATTTATTTTGGTAAAAGTACCCGGGAGGTCCCTGTACTATACGAAATGTTGATTTTGGTCCCTGTACTTTTTTTTCTACAAATTCGTCCCTCTACTATCAGAACCTATCACCCGAGGTCCATCACGTTAGCATGCCGTGACAGACCCGTCAAATATGCTGACGTGACACTAATACCGTCTTTTTTTGCTGACGTGGCAGGTGACACGTGGAATAAAAATTAAATATTTTTTAAATATATTTTATTGAAATTTATTTTTAAAAAAATATTAAAAAAAAAGAAATCTGAATTTTTTTTCCCACAAACACCAAAACTATTTATCTCTCCTCAATAAAAGATCAAACACCGATCTTTTTCATGAACCAAGGAAGAACATTTTGAATATTCTAACTCCAAAACCCATAAGGGAAAAAATTTTTTCAAATTTTTTTAAAGAAAGCAGAAAGCATCCTTGCAATCTTGTAAAACCAAAAAGCACTGACCAACTGCAGTCCAACGGCCATTGCCTGAAACAACAGGCAGTTCACTGGTTGAATTTGCATGGAATTAAAGCAAGGTTATAATTACAAGTAATGAATTAATTATAGTAGTAATACCTTGATAAGCAATGGATTTAGAGAGATCTAAGAAAGCAGATTTCAAATGAAAAGTTTGAAGAAATTTTTTTCCCTTGTATAAAGGGTATGGGTTTTGGAGTTAGAACATTCAAAATGTTCTTCCTTGTTCATGAAAAAGATGAGTGTTTGATCTTTTATTAAGGAGAGAGAAATAGTTTTGGTGTTTGTGGAAAAGAAATTCAGATTTCTTTTTTTAAAAAAAAATTCAATAAAATAAAATATATTTAAAAAATATTTAATTTTTATTCTACGTGTCATCTGCCACGTCAGCAAAAAAGACGGTGTTAGTGCCACGTCAGCATATTTGACGGGTCTGTCACGGCATGCTAACATGAGGGACCTCGGGTGATAGGTTCTGATAGTAGAGGGACGAATTTGTAAAAAAAAAAGTACATGAATCAAAATCAATATTTCGTATAGTACAGGGACCTCCCGGGTACTTTTACCTTAAACAAATCTATATGTTAGAATTGGTTTCTTTGGGCCTCCATCTTATTTTATCCTAAGTAGTATTCGAATTTGGGCTAGTTGGTTAAATTGGTCCTCAATTATTGAGTCCACAATCAAATTGATTTCTAAGCATTGAATAGAGGTTTTAATTTTTTAAAACTAATGTTTTTTTTTTAAAAAAAAAAAAACTAATGTTAAGCGAGCTTAATTTATTATAGTTAGTAATTTTGTCTTTTTCTGGAATTTCATTTCGGAATTATTTTGATGAGAATGAAAGGGAGTAAGAGTAGTAAATTATTTTGATTGTAATATATATATATATATATATATATATAGGCAAATTATACAATACACCGGCGGTGGAGTTTAGCAGACTACACAAATGGGTCCTGAAGGGTGACATGTGTCCTCTAGGGACTAGATTGAAATATTTAAAACTTAATTAATTAAAAAAATGGACATGTATCAACTCCACAACCCGCTTGTGGAGTCCAAAATTTACACCGGCTGTACTAATATTACTACAAGTTTGGTTTTATTTAATTTTGTTTGCAAGAAGGGGAAGGGGAAGAGAAAGACAAGTTCAAACTTGAAACACAGACTTATATATTACATGTATAGATATATAATATCATAATATGACTTGTCTGACCTCTCAACCGTTAGAGAAGTCTACAAGTTTATTTAGGAATAGACAAACAGTAAACAGAAACAAGAAATATATTCAAACATGTTTAAAAGGATGAGGATGAAGGGATGAAAGTCAGGGATGAAAGGAGCGACGGAGTAGCCGGTTCAAATAATGGCGCATGTCCCAGCCAGGCAGCCCAAGCTAGAGAGCAACACTCACTACTAGAAGTACAGGATTCGTTACGAGGTTTGCAACAACTAGAATCCTCGCAATGTCTACTGCAACATTCAGCATTGGAACGGCAAAAAGAGCAAATGGACCGCAACACTTGCCCGAGGTGCAAGGTATACTATTGCAACAATCCTGATCCGAAGCGCAAGAGGAACCAGGTTTACCACAACAAGTACCAGAGGTGCAAGTTCCATCGCAACAATTGGAATTGAGATCGCAAGGGGAACCTTTTGCAAAGCAACATTTTCCACCTCCGCATACGCCCTTGCAGCATTGGGTATTGGAGTCGCAAGCGGAAGCGATCGGATTGCAACACGTACCGCTCCTACAGTTTTGACTGCAACAATCCTGATCAGCTGAGCAAGAGGCAGTAAGCAGACGGTAGGAGGATTCAGCCTGCTGCAATTTCCGAAGATTCCCAAAAGGATGGGCGTGGGCAACAGAAAGTTGATCAAGTGAAAGAATAATGGCCGCAAGTGCCATTATGGTGCAGGAGGGTTCCTCCTAGCGTTATGTTAGAATCAAGCTTCATATAAACATTGAAACCTTCTCATGGATCCTAACTTCATTAAACAAATATGTTAGAATCGGTTTATTCGGTTCGGTTGCCTTTAGAGCTTGGGCCTCCATTTTATGGTACCCGAAGTAGTACTTGAATTTGGGCTAGTTGCTTCATTAAATTAATGGTCCTCAATTAATGAGTTGATGATAGTCAAATTGATATCCAAGCCTCTAATTTAGTCATATAGTCCTGTTATTTAAAATTAATGTCAAGTACTTAAAATTGATATCCAAGCCTCTAATTTATTCAGATAGGGTAGGGTTTAATTTTTCCTGTTATTTAAAATTAATGTTTAAGTACTTAAAGTTTTCCTTGAACTTCATCTCGAAATTATTTTAAAAATGAGAATGAAACATTAATAAACGTTTAGACATTAATAACATTAAAACATTAATAAGTACTTAATGGTTTAATGTTATTAATAAACATTAATAAGTACTTAATGTTTTAATGTTATTAATAAACATTAATAACATTAAAACATACCCTGAATGAAATTATTCAGATAGGGTATGTTTTAAGGACGGTTTGGTTCTTTTGCTATTTGTTGAGACATGATTTACTAAACGTTTCTCGCAGCTCCCCATTTACTTTCTCTTCAAATCTTTACATTGAAGCTATGTTTTCGAATATTCAATAATAAAAAAAGGCATGTTCTCTTACATAATTGTATATAATATATCATCATGAATTGATAATAACTTGATATAATATTCATGTTTCAAATCTTCCCATGGAGTCTAACTTCATTAAACAAATTCTGTTAAAATTTATAAATGGGTTTAGATCCTTTCGGCCTCCATCTTATATATATGGTACAAAAAGTAGTACTTGAATTTGAGCTAATTGCTTAGATTGGTCCTCAATTATTGAGTCCATGCTCAAATTGATATCCGAGAGCCTTTAATTTAGTCAAGTATGGGTTTAATTCTTCCTATAAATGTTAAGAATACTTTAAGTTTTTCTTGAATTTCATTTCGAAATTATTTTTCATGAGAACGGGATGTGGTAGTTTTAAATTACAACGTCTAATTTGTGAGCTTTGAGCATCCTCTCTGCATGATTTTTTCAAGCTGCGGAGAAACAGAAATATTTTTCTTTATATTAAGCTTTTGTTTTTTATTAGGATTAGCAAGGTTAATATTATGATTTCTACTCTCACCCAACCAAACTTTTTAATATTTCTACTCTCACTCAACCAAACTTTTTTATCTACCCTGGTAATGGAGTTTGTAATTATATTTCAATTGGGATGATATATTGGAGAAAACTTAATATGGATGAGAGATACATCCCCCTATATAATACATCTAATTTTATTATATTTCTTGTAGTATATATGATTGGTTTTTTGTTTATATAGCCAGAATAAAAAAGGATTCAAACATTAGAAATGATCAACGCTATCCTAACTCTTACCTCCGGTGGTTCTCGATCTCCCTGCCAGCTGCCCTTTCATTACTCACACTCCTGAGTTAACAGGCTAATGTGTGCATCTTGTGTCAAAACTCATTGAAAACCCTGCGCCTCTCGTAGTCCACTGGACTGACTAGTCCACAACGTGAAATTTTTTAGGTTTAGTTTGGCATTGAGGTTAAGTTTTGAAAAAACTTGGTTTTGAAGAAGTGCTTTTGAAAAGTGTTTTTTAAAATTGGGGTTGAAAAATTTAATCAATGTTTGGTATTATTGTAGAAAAATGTGGTTGAGAGATAAAATGTCTAAAGAGGGTACTAATTAAAATAGAGATAGAAAAAATATTTAAGGGAGTTTAGTAATTTAATGTCTAAAAGCACTTTTGAAACGCAAAAGCACCTAAATATTAGCTTTTGGGGTTGGCTTGACTTTTGCGGTGAAAATTAGCTTTTGACACAAACCATGACTTATTTGGCATTGTGTTTGAGGTGAAAAGTAGCTTTTTTATCTCCAAACTCAATCTCAAACCAAGCCTTAGTTGGAACTATGAATAGGGATAAGAATAAGATAATCCACACCAGCGTCATATATATCGATTCTTAATGCTTCTAGAGAGATTGCCTATATAATGGGGTAGAACCCTAAAACCTTGTTTGTCGACATCGCTGAATTGATTGAGGGTACCAGCGTTCGCATAGTTGATATATGCAATCGTCGGTATTAATGATTATGAATTGTATGCTGGAACGTGATGAAAATGAATCACCATGAAGTGATGCGATGAATGATTTCCGCTGCAAATAGTCATCTATGAGTCATGTTCTGTAATCATTACTAAAGGCCGTTTTACTTTTATGTTTTCAACAGAGTCAAGCTTGTTTGGCTCAAGTTTCTTTATGCATTATAATGGTTATGTATGATTGTTATTTACCATTATAAAATAGTTATATGATTGTTATTTACCATTATAAATTAGTTAATACGGTGGACAAAGTAATCACAATTGCTGAATATGACCAAGTCAAATATATACAAATCAAGAAATCAAAGTCTTGTGAACTAAATTGATCTTATTGGTAAGTGGATTGGCTTAGGGATGACATCTTATTGTTATTAGTGGTAGATTGGATTTGGCCTACGGATGGGAGTGAAGATCTCACCGGTGAGGGTTTGACCATTCACATTGAGAACCACAAATATTCTGATGTTTGAATGAACCAAATAGCCAAGAGGCATATCCATGTAGTTTGGCTAATTGCTTAAATAAAGGCCTAACGTTTGACAAAATGCTCAAATAAGGGCCCGATTTTTTAATTTGGCCAAATAAGGGCCTAATATTTGCCAAAATGCTCAAATAAGGGTCCGATCTTTTAATTTGGCCGAATAAGGGCCTAATGTTTGCCAAAATGCTCAAATAAGGGACTGACATCAAAAATTCTCACGCGTCATCCAAACGGATGTCAGGTCCTTATTTGAGCATTTTCGATAACGTTAGGCCCTTATTTGGTCAAATTAAAAGATCGGGCCCTTATTTGAGCATTTTCGATAACATCAAGCCCTTATTTGGCCAAATTAAAGGATCGGATCCTTATTTGAGCATTTTTGCAAATGTTAGGCCTTTATTTGAGCAATTAGCCATGTAGTTTTGAAAGATAACTTCTGTTGCGTTTTAGGGGCAATTGTTGGGAATAAAATTAAATACTTGGGCCAGGAAAGTAATTTGGGCTTAGAGTAACTTTCGGCCGAAAATATAAGCCCAACTAGAATTGGGTTTGGAGAAATTGTGGGTTAACAAATTAATTTGGGGGATTAGACAAATTAAATGAGCAATAACGCCGATTAAGTCTCTTTTTGATGGGGGAAATTAGTTTTTTTTTTTAGAAACGGAACATTTTTTTTTGCATCAGTAGAAATGGAAGATTAGATAAACAAAAAGTTAAGGTTTTACCGTGGTAGAGAGGCCCATACAGTCATCCATGAAAATGTAAAAAAACAAAAGAATGAATGGAAATAAAATTCACAAAAAGATCTTCCATTTCTCTAGCAAAATTGGCAAGACTGTCAGCCAACCTATTTTATTTGCCTCCCTGTACCTATGCTCGAACTTGATACTGGAGAAACTTTCAATGAGTGAACTACAATTTTTAATGATATTGCCAAAAAATATGATGAGCTGAAGCACTTTTAATCAAATAGAGAACACTTTCAGAATCCACACAAACCATCGACTTAGAGATGTTGAGAGAGCTAGCAAACAACAAACCATCTCTAATATCCCCAAAACTCAGCCTGTATACTATTAGTAATGGGAATCCTTCTTGCATAACCACCAAGCCACTTTCCATAATGATCTCTAATAACAGCAGGAAATCCACACAAACCATCAACTTAGAGATGTTGAGAGAGCTAGCTAACAACAAACCATCTCTAATACCCCCAAATCTCAGCCTGTACACTATTAGCAATGGGAATCCTTCTTGCATAACCACCAAGCCACTTTCCATAATGATCTCTAATAACAGCACCTGCTCCACCCTTAAGAAAGCCATATGAGTTCAGTAAGCACCAGCCCTGATCTGGAGGTTTCCAGCTAATATTTTTCACAACTTTGAGGACAACATTAGGGGCAGGTTTAGCAAGATGAAAAAACTCAAGAGCTTGAAAGGAAGAGGAATTGAAAATGTCAATCGGTTCAATTAATTTGCCAACAAAAATTCCGGAGTACCTTCTAGCTTTCCAAAGATTCCAACAAGGAGACTGAGTCCTAGGATCTCTCTTCATGTGACAATTAATTGGTTAGCAAAGAATAACAAGGAACCGTGGGAAGGTCTTTTAATGTTTAATACCCCCCTCAAATGTCATCAACCTATTGATGGCTGATGCAGTGAGGGTTACCTTTCCTTAGGGCTTAGCCTTCCTTGCAACCAAAAAAAAAAAGATTCCAACAAGAATAAATAAAGATAGTAGACCAAGGAATAGAATTTCAGGAAAGGGTAGAAGAAAGACAACAGTTAAGCCAAGAGTGAAGCTCATTAAGAGTAAAAAAATCAGGAGGAAGAGAGTAAATGAAAACACATGCTAATCATAGGAGTTAATGTAAGTTAATTTGAGAAAAACTTGTTATGATCTAAATGAAGTTTAGGCTTAATTAAAAAGGCTTGTAATCGAAGCCTTTAGAGGGGAATTCAAACTTGATCCATGAATTATTCATTCAAGTATAAATAAATAAAAAATGAAGATGAAGAAGAGGTTGGCAAACTATTTAACTAAAGTCGCCTTGTTAAATTAGTGACATGTAGGGGTAGGCTTAATTTAAAGTTAGTGATAATTTGTTCTCATTTCCCTTGCAATTTACTTTTAAGCTTGTCACGTTTTCACTTTCCTTAATTGTAATCTTGGTTTGATCAATTGAAACTTTTTCATTTCCATTCAATCTCGACATTACAACATTTTCCCCACTCAAGTAGTAATCAAGGTGAGAAGTGAGAACCCTTGGTAACTTAATTTGACATCCCTAGCAAAAAAGGTTAAAAAAAAAAAATTTAAACCGGGTCTAACCCGACTTGTTAGTGCATCTCATTTTATTTCATTTCTATATTCAACCCAGGAGAAGCATACATACATTTCCACTTCTCTCGCTACTCTTTGATCTTCAAAAGCTCCTACAAACTGTAAGCAAGAGATCTCCTTTGGAGAGACCTTGAAGCTGGGAAAATGGGTTTAGGCTTGTTAGCTTCAAGAACCCTAAAATCCTCAAGAATCCTCTCTTCTCAGTACTCTAGATTACGACCCATCGTCACCACAACCCAGCTCCAATCAGCCGATGCATCTGCAGCCGCCGCAGCACAGCCGGAGCCCAGTCCACCTCCACCCAGGAAACCGGTAGCCGGTGCCCGTGTACACTTCACGAACCCTGATGATGCCATCGAGGTGTTCGTCGATGGGTTCCCCGTGAAAATCCCTAAGGGCATGACGGTTCTTCAGGCCTGCGAGATCGCTGGAGTTGACATTCCAAGGTTTTGTTATCACAGTCGACTCTCAATTGCTGGAAATTGCCGTATGTGCCTTGTCGAGGTCGAGAAATCCCCCAAGCCCGTCGCCTCTTGCGCCATGCCCGCCCTCCCAGGTTCGCCTTTTTTTTATTTCATCAATTTTTTTCCCTCCTTTTATTACATTATTATTTATTCCTTTGGATTTTGTTTTTCTATTAGCAATTTTGAATTTTTCTGCAGATTTATGACATTATTATAAATAAAGGATTAGGCCCTCAAAAGTTCTACACCCTTTTATTTTCTTCCTTCTTTCACTGTTATCTTTAACGATCTTATTTCTTTTGTTTAGTGTTAATGACATATTTTGTAGCAAATTGATTTGTTTCTTTTATGAACTTTATTGTTCATAAAGGATGTTTGTTTTAGTAAATTTCCTGTATTTTTTCTATAGCAACTATTGCTTAGGAAATATGGGGCTATGCTTATAACATTTGTGCTTGAACTTCATCTAGCATATCACCTCCATATGCTTATAAATCGAAAGAATTTTTGTGTGATTTTGCTTCCTTCTTTACCCCCCTCCAATCAAATTAAGCAATTTAGCATTGGGGAGTTATGCTGGTTGTGCTCTAATGTCTGTTTAGCTATTTGTTATTTGGTATCATAATGTTCTGTTTACTTATGATAAAACGTGGAAACTATACTACAGGAATGAAGATTAAGACTGATACACCATTGGCAAAGAAGGCACGTGAAGGAGTGATGGAGTTTTTGCTGATGAACCATCCATTGGATTGCCCAATTTGTGATCAGGGTGGAGAATGTGATCTCCAGGATCAGTCTATGGCATTTGGATCAGATCGTGGCCGTTTTACTGAAATGAAGAGATCTGTTGTTGACAAGAATCTTGGTCCTTTAGTAAAGACTGTCATGACTCGTTGCATCCAGTGTACGAGGTCAGAAATCGAAACAAATATTTTGCCACGCAAAAGTCTTCATTCCTTTATTTTTTTATTTTCTTCTGAAACTTAATCTGGCTGTAAAATTGAAGATTGAAGTCCTAAAGGTGATTGCTCACTCGATAACTCTCTCTTCATAGAAATCAAATGCGATGAGAGATTTGTCATGTTAAATCCCTCTTTCGAATGAATAGGTGTTTCATATTCACAAAGATTTTGATCTTTCCAATTGATTAGTCTGTAATTTTTGAATCATCAACACCTGTCTAATTAGGATTGCAATTGATTTGCCTATATATTTGTGGAGGAAACTGTGTCTTACTCAATTACATTAGAGATCATACCTATGTGGTTCTTGTACATTCATACAACTTGTGTGTTTCTTCAACGTTGCTCACAGATGTTCATGTCTTGATAAGGGGTGTTACTTGGAATGATTAACGGTGTAGATTGTAGAACACCTCAATTTAAGCCTGAACTAAAGTTTCTTTGAATTCTGTGATGTAGATGGATTATATGAGGCTTATGTAAAATGTCTAGCCTCATTAGTATTCTCATCTTTTAGATTTTCAAGCCAAAATTTGCATCCTCCTTGATAAGCAGTTTTTTGGGCTAGAACAAGCCTTGTAATCTTCTGATGATTTGATTGCTTGTGCAAACCAATATATACAATTATATGATGCAAAGGTTGAAGCGTGAGGCTAATAACTTGTGGTGGTGTCTCGTCAGGTGTGTGAGGTTTGCAACAGAAGTTGCTGGTACTCAGGATCTCGGTATGTTAGGTCGTGGTAGCGGAGAAGAAATTGGAACTTATGTTGAAAAGCTTATGACGAGTGAACTCTCTGGCAATGTAATTGATATCTGCCCTGTTGGAGCCCTTACCTCTAAACCCTTTGCATTTAAGGCTCGGAACTGGGAGTTGAAAGGAACAGAGACAATTGATGTAACTGATGCAGTTGGGTCCAACATTCGGATTGATAGCAGAGGTCCAGAGGTTATGCGTATCCTTCCACGTTTGAACGAGGTAATTTTTATAAGATGCTTATTATTAGGACTCTCATTTCTTGGCCTATCAAGCTATATATCTTCAAACTGCTTCTGTGGTAGTCTTAAATTATTTGAACCTCATCATGTAAGCAACTTGAAGAATGTCGCACCCTTAGCGGCATGTAACAGCCGCAATTAAATGGTTTAGCCATACATTAAGGCAATAGCGGCCGAGGTGGCCGCTTTCTTATCTCCCTTTCCCCTGTTTAAGCTTCTATGAAACTTTCTCAGAAAACTGGTTTAATACCCAGAAAAGAAACAGCTTTAGACAGCTACAATTTTTCAACAAACTACTTTAAACAATCAATTTTGGGCATCAAACAAGAAGACAGATCAGTTTCTAAGGAAAGAAGCAACAGTTTCTCAACAATCTCTCGTTGGTTCCATATTTTTTAGTAAAAGTTCCTCAGATAAAGACGTGGAGGCATACTGGTGGTGTTACTGGATTATATGGCAGCCCATATTTGTTTTGGGGGTGGGAAACTGGGAGTATGGGTCTAGAATTTGAAAAAAAGATGGGTCACTTAGATGTTAGTTTGAGGAAGAAGTTAAGCAACTGCTACTTTGGGGGTAGGAACTTGTTCAGAAATTGTGCAATGCTGTTTTAATGATTTTTCAGTGGTTAGTTCATTTAATATTGAAAGATTAGTTTGCTATGTTATCATTATTTTAAAATATGATTAAGATTCTCGAAGCAGTAAAAATATATTGAATAACTCAAATACTGTATAAAAGAGTTGTTGGGCTTGGATAATAGTGTTTTAGAGTAAAGCGTGCAGATGAGGAAAAAAAAACACTGTTGTGATGGCTACTAGCAATACTATTGTGTACATGACTCCTACAACTGCGATAAATGTTACACGACAAAATGCTACCGTGATTGCATTTTAAATTCCTGCTTCCAACTATAAACAACTAATTTAAGATGTGGTGTTTACAAGCGTTACATTATCATTGTAACTGATGTGGCAGATGTAGCAATACATTTCTTTTTTCATTTCATAAATGTTCGCAATAGTTTTTGGAACATAGTGCTTTTGTGGAGTAAATTAAGATAAATTTCAATCTGTCAGTATGTGAGAATTATTACGGTTAACTAAGAGTATTGGGTAAATTTGTTTGTGTGCTTGGTTTGCTGTAGCTCCTATTCTCTTGGGTCAAATATACGTTAGTGAAATCAAAAGAGAGTATCTTGTTGCATAATTATTCTGCTAATGGCCAGAGGTTAGTGAAATCATTCTGCTATTGACTAGTTTCAAAATTCACAATGGTAATGGCTGGCAATTTGTTTTATACTGCTATGACTTATATCCATAGCCATTTGCATGGGTTTATTTGATGGATTCTGAAATTTATGATAGTATTTCTCTTTGTTCATCAAATTAGCTTTAGCAGAGGAACCTTAATATCTTCTGGTAATGGCCAGAGATTGTGATCTGTTGGACTAGATAATTAAACCTTCATCTTCTGCTAATGGCCAGAGGTTGATTTGTTGGACTAGATAATTTAATCTGTAATATCCTTCATTGAAATTTCCAGGATATAAATGAAGAATGGATATCAGACAAGACTCGTTTCTGTTATGATGGATTGAAGAGACAGAGGCTAAATGATCCCATGATTCGCGGTGCCGATGGGCGCTTCAAAGCTGTAAGTTGGCGTGATGCCTTGGCTGTGGTTGCTGAAGTTGCCCTTCAGGTTAAACCAGAGGAAATTGTTGGGGTCGCTGGTAAACTTTCTGATGCAGAATCCATGATGGCACTGAAAGACATGTTGAACAACATGGGTTCAAACAATGTGTGGTGCGAAGGAACTGGCACAAGTCCTAATGCTGATTTAAGATACAGATATCTTATGAATAGCACTATTGCTGGCCTTGAAAAGGCAGATTTATTCCTTTTGGTTGGTACCCAGGTAAGGCTCTTGCAACCCAAAATTCTTGTATCGTATACTTGTTCACCATGCTTATGTGCTGAATGTCAAAATGTGTTTTCATCGACATGAATTGTGCATAGTTAGCAATTACTTAACGGAATCTCTCTCATGGGAGGTGTTTCCTTTTGCTTCTATATTGAATGGATATTTCAGATGTGTACTTTTGCTCATTCTTGTTGAATTATATACATAATCTTGTTTTGGAAGTGTCTTTGATTTGTGATTAACTCAATATGTTGTGGTGGGAAAATAATTTTTGGCTTTGGTTTGTAGGTTAGCTTTTGTATTATGGTAATGGTTACATTATTTTATATTTCCATGTTAATTTTCAGCCAAGGGTTGAAGCTGCTATGGTAAATGCCAGAATCCGCAAGACAGTTAGAGCATCAAATGCTAAGGTTGCCTACATTGGTCCTCCAACAGACTTCAATTATGATTGTGAGCATCTTGGCACTGGCCCTCAAACACTTTCTGAAATTGCTGAGGGTCGTCATTCTTTCTGTTCAGCCATCTTAAATGCCAAAAACCCTGCAATCATTGTCGGGGCTGGGCTGTTTGAGAGGGAGGACAAAGATGCAATTTTCTCCATTGTTGAAACCATTGCAAAGAATGGCAATGTCATCAGACCTGACTGGAATGGACTCAATGTTTTACTTCTCAGTGCTGCCCAGGCTGCAGCCCTAGACCTTGGACTCGTGCCTGAATCCAAAAACTGCATTGAATCTGCAAAGTTTGTCTATTTGATGGGTGCTGATGACGTGAACTTGAACAAAGTTCCAGAAGATGCTTTTGTGGTGTATCAGGGACACCATGGGGACCGTAGTGTTTATCGTGCCAATGTAATACTTCCTTCTGCTGCGTTCTCTGAAAAAGAGGGTACATATGAAAATACAGAAGGTTGCACTCAGCAAACACTGCCTGCCGTTCCCACGGTCGGTGATGCTAGGGATGACTGGAAGATCATTCGAGCGTTCTCTGAGGTTGCAGGTATTCGTTTACCCTACGATACACTAGGGGCCCTAAGATCCAGGATGAGGACTGTGGCACCAAACCTATTGCAAATGGATGAGATAGAGCCAGCTGCTTTTGGACCTTCATTGAGTCCTGACGTGAAACAGGAGATAAGCTCGACGCCATTCAAGCCTGCTATTGATAATTTTTACATGACTGATTCCATTACAAGGGCATCGAAAATAATGGCACAATGCAGCGCGATGCTATTAAAGAAGTGAGTGGTTAATTTCAGTCTCTAATTTACTTTCAGATTCGCTTTCTTTTTGTATTTTGGTTAATCCTTTCATACCAATTTTAGCCGTGTACCGGCTGAGCTCCTTGAACGGTGGCAATCTGTCAATAAAGGAAGTTTAGGTTGTTTTGTTTCTTAAGGTAGCATGTATTGCAATGTAAAAGCATTCCCGTGTAAAACACTATAAAGACTCGTGGTTTCTGGATTCTTTCCTTTTTTATATAGATTAATCCTGATGCCATAAGCATGCTATGAAACAGGATAAATCGTACTATCATTTTATTGGTATTTAAGAGCTTTGAAACTCAATGAAATGTGCTGCTATGATTTTAGATGCCGGACAATTTTATATATAAATAAATGATCGTCGCTTCATAGTTTCGGAATAATCATCCTTGATTTTAATTTCCTAATTTTTTATTTAAAACTTATATTTAAAGTAGGTAAGTTTTCTTGAATTTCTTTTCCAAATCATTTGTCCTGAGAATGAGAATGAAGGTGGTAGTTCTAAATTACAACGACTTATATGTGAGTTTGCGTCAATTTTCATTGCATGATATTTGTCTACATATCAAAGAAACGGAAATGGCATTTGATCAATTTAGAAGCTAAGAAAAAGCCATATTAATAACCTATTTTCTTCTTAACCAAAATTTTTGTCTATTCTTCCTGACCAAAATTTTTGTCTATTCTAATGGAGTCTTTAATGATATCATCTCATTTCTCACCAATTTGGGTTGATATATTGGAGAAAACTTAATATGCATTAGAATTATATAGAAGTACTTAACAAACCTAATTTAGTTAGCATCCTTTTGTACTATATTATTATACTACTAAGTTGAAAGGGAGGTCCAAATGGCAGAAGATAGCGAGGGAGGTCCAAATGCCAGAAGATAACGAGGCAAAGACATTGTAAGAATTCCCCATCCTCCCTTCATTGAAGATGATAAAGTGTTCCGAAAAATTGAATTTTTATTCTCACCTAATCTAAGATAAAGATCACTATCACCTCAACCTACTTAACATATAACACAACATTCTTACCAAGCTAGCTAGATCAATCGAAGAAGAAGGGTAAAACGGATTGTTTAACTTAAAAATCAAGTTTCGAGCTTGTAGGATTTTCACAATTCCATTCCATGAATTTTTTTTGCAGGACTCTATGTATAGGCTATACCTTTTAGATTTTGTTTTTTTTTTGTTATTAGAATAGGCATTAGCTTAGCTTAGTGTCGATGTTTGAAACTTGTCGATGTTTGAAACTTATAAGCACTAATAAAGGAGTGAAAAAAGATAGGTATAGAAAATTCTATTTTCTTGAGGTTTGCAATATCCATATATCTTTATTAAGAAAAACTGGTGTGTATATATATAGGTAGGCCACGCATGTATCTATGTCCCTTTTCCATTGGATTTCCCTTTCATTTACCTTCTCTCTGTGAGTGATGGTCCTATGGACTCGAGTCCATGGGAGTTATCACGCAACCGAGGCTAAATCACACGTATGATCATATATTCAAGTGAATTTTAAGTTTACCCAATGTTTAGAAGTCCATATCTACCCATAAAATAAATAAAAAATTTATTTAGAGTTAAACTTCATGTTGAAATCGTATCTTAATTATTAATGTCCTTAATTGAACAAAAGAAAAATTAATTTGGTACGAAACTTTATGTTGAACTTCTACCTCAATAAATACAAAATTTTAAAAAATTTCACATTCCAAACTAAAATTCATTTAAAATACTATATGAGTAAACTTAAAATTCACATGAATATATGATCATACGTGTGATTTAGCCTCAGTTGCGTGGTAACTCCCACAAACTCGAGTCCATAGGACCATCACTCTCTGTTTATAGTCATAATAACTTCATTTGTCGTTCTTGTTGTCTCCAATACTAATGTATCGAGATTTGTAGGTTGTGTAAATTATTTTATGATGATTTGATATTTTAGCTAGAGCTGCAAAACAATAATGAACCATCCCAACCCAATTACCAAACCAGCCAAGAGCCAACTCACGAGATTTCTAGTTGGCATTTACACAATTAAATTTCCAACCAATTAATTCTGAATTTATGCAAGATATATATATGCAGTGTGAGATGATATGGGATGAAACGTATATGGACCATTTTTTTTTTGTCGACAATATATGGGCCAGATTCAATTAACTAAAATTAGAAAGATTAAAAGTAGTAATTAAATTATAATAGGATGACCCTAAAAAGTGGTGTTTTTAAGATCCTATTAAGATCATTCCACATAATCACTTTTGGATTATAATCAAAATTTTACTTTACACCCTTATCTCCCCAATTAACTCTTAAAAATTACATTAAATTATTTACAACTTTTTTTTGTTTGCCTGAACACTCCTAACTCTAGTTAAAAATAGTATTGCTGATGAGTAGTTGATAATAGGGTATTCGACACTATCCGACCTAAGGTTAGGTTATTTTATAATTAGATTACACAAAATCATCTTGACCAAATTACGTAATTCTTCTACATTTGCCTGCTGTTTAATTTTCCGTTTGTGCACAACACTTTTTCTTAATACTAATTTTTTTCCATACGGCTTTAATAATCTTATTGTATATAGAAGAAATTAAAATTTAATCATTAGTTCGTTGGCAAAAAGGAAAAAAAAAAAACTCATCCTTGTGATTACAACAATCATAGAGATGAAGGGATATATATGTTGGAGAAGACATGCCGCCCAAAAGGGATCTTTCAGAAAATTTTGTATGTATGATGAAAACAGCTGGACTAATAAGCAAGGACGAATTATGCAAAAGATAAATAAATGTTTACTATTCATATATAGGAGTATTAAAGAAGAATAAGAAATGGAGATGATAATGTAAACAAAAAACAGACACATATAATCATGGCCCTCCATTAATTCCACTATATATTCCATCCATTGTCTCTCTAATTAATTAATTAAATTTAAACTAGCCAAATTGTCAACTTCAAATTAAGCTAGCAAGGAGACAGAGAAACCCATATAAAAATATAAAAACTATAATTCATTAATTGAGACACTCATAATAATACTAGTAATTCATTTAAAAAATTCCATGTCTCTCTTTGAAACAAATCAATATCTAGTGTGTTCAAACACGCATCTTGATGTGTTGTGTTCTTCAAAAGTTGCACTTTTCAATGTGAGGAAAAATAGAAACACACAAATTTGTTTAATATTTTATTTAATTATAAATTAAAAGACATTGGATTATTTTGGTTCTGTTTAGTAGAGCGGTGCGGTAGCGGTGCGATTGACACTGTTTAGCAATTGTACAGATGAGATTACACTGTACAGATTAGATTAGGTACTGTACAGATGAGATTATTAGAGCAGCAATTGAAACGGATATTACACTTAAGCCTCCATTTGACCGGTGTACCGGTCCACCGGCCAAACGACCGATGAATCGGTGCACTAAACATGACCTTTGTGAATGATGGTTGTTTTTTTAAAAAAATTTTTTTTTATCCATCATCAATGTCATTATCATGGTTGACCTAGGGCTTGATTAAGAAAGGAGGAGGGGCTATTTTCTTTTTGTTAATTAGTAGGAGTACCAATTTTTCTTTATGTTTCTTTTTCTGTCCTTTTTGTTCTTCAAGTGGATGACTAGTGACTACTTGTTTTTGGAAATGGGGTGGTCATTTTGAGATGGAACTCTTCTTTGAATTGCAAAAAGGAAAAAAAAAAATAAAATTCGGGGGTCTATTGCTTAATTTTCATTATTGACAGTCAAAATTTAAATTCCTCTTTTTAGTTAGCAATGATTTACATTTCACATTTTTCACATGTGTTTGAAAATACTTGAATGAAATTCAACATTTCTTATGCAAAGAAAATCAACACGTATGCATAAAAAATATAAGTAAAATTATAAAACCCTTTTCCTAGATGTGACATTTCATGGTATGAATATTTTATAATTGACATATTAGAAGAAGTTTCAAGCTTGTTTCTAAGCTTTCATTAATCCAAAGAATTAATTGCAAGAAAGAAAAATGTTTGTTTCCACGCTAACTAGAATGTTTTTATCCCTCCTTTTAGAGTCTTTTAGTTGATAAAAAAAAACGTTTAAGATTAGTATTAGGGAGGTTAACACATATAGTATATTTTTAAAATTAAAGTAATTTTTGGCCGGAATCATAATCTATATAGAAATTTTACGAAATTCATTAAACTTACTTCAGTTACGGATTTTTTGAACTCACAAACCATCTGTATAAACGTTGTTGACTTAGTAATTTTAATTCTACTTTTGTCTTTATGATCACTAGCAATTTGCTTTACTTTTCTTCTTCCTTTCTTATACTATATTTTTATAACCGAAAGATGAACTTATGTATGTAACATTAATTGTTTCCATGACTACTTATCAACCTTTTTTCTTTACCATCTCAGAACAGAGCAGTGCAGTGAGAATTAAGTTATATTGGATGAGTTGGAATAGGAGCTGTAAAAGTGGAAAAGTCAAAAGATAAATGATAATATTCTCCCAAAACTGAAAAATCTAACCAACAAAATTATGGAATATAAATCTAGTAGTTGGGGGAATAGAAACTCACTTTTAAGTTTTAAGTTTTGATGTCGGCATAACCTTTGATTTTAAGCCACAAAACATGTAATTACATAAGGTTATTAATAAGTAACAAGCATTATCTACATGATCAAGTTTTGAAAGGTTTTTTTGACACAACAGGATAACTAAAAAAAAATCTAACACCAAAATCTATATCTCATCAACTCAAATTAGGATTAGGATACAAACAAGGTCCCACTCCACTTTGGGTAAATTGTAAGGTTTTCTTCTTCATCATGCAAGCATAAACATACACATAAGATCATTAACTCAATCTTGATTCTTAGATATTTACAATCATCACTTTGATAATCTTATTGTTATCGTATCCCAGACATAAAGTTTACAACATTTCATGTACGGGTTTTTGTACATATAAAATGTATAAAGAGAGTATAACATATGTTATATCGAGCAGAAGAAAGAAACTTGGGGGGCGTTTGGTTAGGATCACCTCCAGATCACTAGTGATCTAAGATCACCGGTGATGCAAGATTACATGAGTTTATGGTGGTAATCCAGATCATCCTTAGAGGGGTGATCATGGGGTAATCCGGATTACCACATCAAACCAAAAAGGCAAAAAGTGTAACCCAACGGGGTGATCTGAGATCACCTGCCAAGATCACCACAGATGATCAAAAATCAACCCCAACCAAACGCCCCCTTGATGTCTTTTTAATTAATTAAGGTCTCGAATTCCAGTTATGTAAATGAAAAAAGTAGACGTTATTTTTGTCTATTTAAAGCCTGATACGATTCAACCTGTAAAATTTAATGTGACTACTGAATATCAGGAGTTATATCGAAAAATAATATAGTAAACTAAAGGGTATTGGAATCTTGAATTTCCTATCCTTTGGACAAGGGTAATAACAAACATGTACGGGGTGTCAAGTTGTGAGTGCAATGTTTCATGTCATCATACGTAAGTTTGATGGAAATGAAATGGGAATAATGAGTATTACCCATACTTATGCATACTTACAAGCTACAAGTTACTTGCAAAGTCATCTAAAATTAATTTAGACCGTTGGATCTTTTAAGTGGGCATGAAATGAAGGGTACTATTCCTCCCTTTTTCCCCTCCGAAAAAAAAAAAGAACAAAATCCAACGTGGCACACGTGGGGCACAGTGTAGAAGTAGAAAGAGCAAAAATGGGGTGTCTTGACCAGAAACAGTAGAAGTTTTCTTACACGTTTGTGTAAGAAACGACCCGTCAACATAATAAAGCAATGGAAATGGAAATGGGGTTGTGTTTTTATAGTCAAGGAAGGAGTTCCCAGTCAGAATAATAAAGAGGAACAAGTTTGTTTTTTGAATTTAGGCAAAAATTTTTCAATTTTCAATTTTTCTTCAGCTGCCTCTGTATATAAAAGGGCAACTTCCCCTGTCTTTGTTCTTCCTACCAAGGCCATTTAAAACCCCCATAAAAAGTCTTCCCTTTTGTTTTTGCCCTTTTCTCCTTTCTTCTTCTTCTCTCTTTTTTTTTGTAACATTCTGAATCCAACCATGGGTTTCTTTGCTTGATTTCAATCAACTAAACTAGCTCGAGTTTGGGTTTGAGACAAAGGAATTGAACTCTTCCATACTACAACTTAAGCTAGTTAGTTGATTTCTGAGGAAAATTTTTAAAGGAAAATGGAAAGTCAAAACTTGGTTGAAAATGGAGGCATCAAGTTGCCCATTGGGTTCAGATTCCATCCCACTGATGAAGAACTTCTTGTTCATTACTTGAAGAGAAAAGCTTTATGTCTTCCATTGCCTGCTTCTGTCATTCCTGAGCTTGATGTTTTCAAGGCTGAACCTTGGAGCTTGCCAGGTTAGTAATTTCCTCATTCAAATTTTAAGTAGGGTTCCATTTTATCAGATCCTTGTCAAAAAAAAAAAAAACTGCAGCTTGAGAATTTGTAGTTTAGAAATGAAATATGGGTCTTGTTTTTTTGCCTAAAAGAGCTTAAATTTTGTCTGGGTTTTCACTTTTCAGGTGATTTGAAAGACAAAAGGTATTTCTTTAGTTACAGATATGGTAATGAGAGTAACAACAACAAATGCAAAATAGTAGCTGGTTCTGGTTACTGGAAACCAATAGGCAAAGAAAAACCAGTTATGGCTGCTGGAAGCAATCAAGTAGTTGGGATGAAAAGGACTTTGATTTTCTGTCAAAGGAATCGTTCAAATGAGACTAATTCTAGATGGCACTTGCATCAATTTCGCCTTGTTGGCCCTTTGGCAACTCTATATTCAACTCAGGTAATAATATATATAAAATGAACAAAACTTGATTGATTTGAAGCATTATACTATATAGAAGCCATGATGCATCAGAAAATTTGATAAGAATTGTGTTGGGTTTGGTAAATTTTTGCAGATGTCAAAGTGGGGATTGTTTGGAGAATGGTTGGTTTTCAGGGTGTTTCAGAAGAAGATGAAAGGTAAAAAAAATGGAGCCATAGGTAACAAAATTCAGACAACTATTGATTTTACAGTGGAAGATTGCTCTGCTTTTGGTCTTCCTCCTCAACCTTCCTCACCAAGTTCAAGTGAAATTACTGAGGTTTCTTCCAATGGATTAGATCAGGAAGAAATTACTAGTGCTAATTTCATTACTTGTTATTCAAATTGTTGGGTGAGAAAGCAGTGAAAAAAAAAAAACAGACAGTTTTACTTTTATTAGACTTTGTATCAGAATCCTTTTTTTAACTATTTGTGCAAGAAATGAGAAATGGGCAAAAAGGAAACAAAATTTTAACTGTTTTAAGGGCTTGAGAAATTGTGTTGTTCAAGCAAATCCCAAACCCTTTTTTTTTACCATGATGATGATGATATTGGCATATTGCTTACTTCCTATTTTGCTGCTTTATTTAGTATTACTTCAAATTTGAAACAAAACAATTATAGTGAGAGGCAAAGTGGTGACATAAATTATTGCTCAGTATCTAAGGCTTTTACACCATCAAAAGGCAAATGATTTTTGAGACAGAAAAAGAAGATGACCCAAAAGTAGATACAAATATGAAATAAATACCATATGAAAGAGAGAGGCATCCAAGGGAAAAGAAAGTTTTATTTACAAAAGAAAGTTGCTGGTTTTTGTGAATTATTCAATCATAATATTCATGACTATGGTGGCCAAGAGCATTTGCACATGGGGGGCTCTGATTCTCCCTCTAATTCAAAACATCAGAAGAAAAAGAACTCAATACCCTTCTAAAATATGCTTCCATTTTGATCGAATCTATGTGACTTTCTGGTTTTTCACATCTTTAAAAGAGATTCTTTCACTGTTTTTTTAAAATTCAAAATGATTCTTTTGTTATAGTACTATAATATTAATGTGTTGTTCTTCTGTTAAAGAATGGTTTTGGTTTTGTGTTGTGTTGGGAAAGGGAACAAAGACAGACAAAAGGGTGTTTTTCTATATACTTCCAGGCTTGGATAACGCAAACTCCTCATGGGATGATGAGAATAAGATTCTTCTTGTCAGCCAATTGAGCCAAAGAGAAAAAGAAGAACATCTTTTTTTTTTTTTTAGTTATATATTTTACCTAACTTTCAACTCTCCCAAGTCCTTCCCCAAGGGTCTCTTTTCCCATCTAGATCCAAATTTAACAAAATATAAACCAACAAGAGGTAAGGGTTTCTATGCCCGGTAAGGATGAAAACACAAATTCGATACTTCTCAAAAAGCGCATTTAGTAGGATGGTTTTAATGTTTAACGCTCTCAGAACGAAAGGGATTAGTCTTAGGCAGATAAGACTCGCAGATACCATTGATTAAACGAAAAATGTGTATAACTAGATAAAAAGATGCATAAAGGAAACTATATTCACTGCAAGCAACGCAATTTGAGCATTATAAACTGCAGAAAAAGGATTGGTTGGTTAGATCAGCTAGCAATATATATGCATATAAATAACTTGCTTCATCAGATTATCACAAGCGTGCAATCTCCTGAAAGACCATCAAATTTTTCTATTTTTTGTGTTAGTAGGACCCAAATGCAAGTTGGGGTCAATGACAACTCACATGTGCACCACATGTAATGTAGAAAAACAGAGGAAAAGCTTTGAGAATTTTGGGATGATTTTCTAACTCAAAAGTTCCTACTATTGAAAAATATATATATGATATTATTACATGACCACCTAACAAACATTTGTTGGTACTTTGAGTTGTTTTTTTGTTTTAACTAAATTTAGACAAAATGCTAAGTTGCTGTCATTGAATCATATAGGGTAGTTTTCAGCTTATTGAAAAAAAAAAAAACTTAATAATAAGTATAATTTTGGTAGGCAAAGATCAAAGATTCTTTTCTTCTATGTCATAATGTTTCCATTAGGAGCTGTCAATTTGCTCTTAGGGAAGATTTTTTGTTTTTTTTTTTAAAAAAAAAAAAGGGTTTTAGAAGCTTCAAATTTGTAAGAGATTGGGGTGCTACAGAATTGCCGACCAAAGTTTCTTGTGGCAGAGGATTAAGAATCATAATGTTATCACGTCTTTCCTGTTAAAGACGCAAGGAGAAATGGGTTGTTTGTTTTCGGCTTGCGGCGTAGATTGCTGACTTTGTTTCCTCTGTTTTTGTCAATGCAAGGTGTGGGAACTAGTCGTTGTGGTAGGCCATTACATTAGTTTACTTACTAGTACAAGCATCCTTTTGGTTAAACTTCCATATTGCATTGCACTTAGAAGCCCTTTCTTTATTCTTTGGGGCTTGCTTGTAAAATATGACCTATTTACAAACTTTGATAAATTTCATCCATTTTTTGTCCAAAACGATTAATTTGTCCATTTTTTTTCAAATACATACCAGTAATTGACAATTTTGAAAGTTCAACAGTTAATTTGTCTGTGTCCTATAAGTTCGGGGCCAAATTGTATATGGGTTTATATATAATACACTGTCAGTGGAATTTAATAGACTGCACAAGCGGGTCTTGAAGGATGATATGTATCCCTTAGGGACTAGATTGAAATATTTAAAATTTAATTCATTCAGAAAATGAACATGTGTCAACTCCATAACTCGCTTGTGGAGTCCAAAATTTACATCGCCGGTGTATCAAATAATTACCCACGGTATATTAAGCCCTTTCTTTATTCTTTCGGGCTTGGTTTGAGGGGTTAAATATTTCTACTCAAGATTAAACAATAACAATACCTCAAGCAATCAACAAAGTTTTTGCTTGTAAAACACTAAAATATAACCTAGTGGAGTTCAGTTCTTTAGCATTAATTGAAGAACAGCCAAAATCAAACCCTACTATTCTTTACAAGAATCAATGTTGCTGCATCAAAATCTAAAACCCATTTCCCATCTAATTGATTTGATTCAGTAGAAAGATGCAATGGCTTCATATCATATGTCTAACTTAAGGGTTAAGGCATTCGAACTAATCTCTACCAGTAGTTGTGTTGGTACTTTGATACCCCAAGGGCCATAGCTTGATACTGTATTTGCATTGCTCGTATATATTAAACGTGGTGGAGTGGAGTTTTAGATTCTGAAATTGTGCAGCCAAAAGAACAAATCTTTTGTGTATTCTTTAGTATCTTCATCAAAAGACATATATACTCTTTAAAGTGCTACCTCCACAAACAAAGATGCCTAATGACTAGGGAGAATTGAGTTCCTGTACTTTCCATTGAGAAATAACTTGTTTTCCTAGGCAAACGTCAATTCACTTACTTTTAAAATTAGCATCCTTCTAAGCTCATTTTTGAGTGCCAATACCTTGATTATTTGCTTTTTATGAGGCACCTAGTTTGTTTCCATATCTATACTTTACTATTAAAGTTATCCCCAAACTGCTATATGCTCATTATTTGGCTCTTCTCCTACTGACATTTGTCCAAAATTGTTTGGTTGGGAAAAAATAATATATATTATATTATTATTATATATTTTGAATTCCAAATAATATTTATAAATAATATTTTTTTTGGTTACATTTATAAATAATATTTAGAACATTGAATTATAATCAAAGTAAAACTCTATTTCCTATTTACAGTAGATACTTATTTGAATGGACATTAGAATTTTAACAATATTTCCTTCCCATTTAACTTATAATTGATGTAGTATTACACAAGATAAAATTTTACTTAAAATTAGAATTACTTAGTTTTAATCATAAACCGAAAAACCCGACGTGAATGCACGGGGATGATATTTAGTATCTATATTATCTTGATCAAGCATATATAGGCTTAATACCCATTTTGGCAATTAAACTATTCAAGTCCATGTGTCAGTGTCTAGGTAAGCGACGTGTCAAGGGCCAAATTAATAAAAAAAAATTCAAAGTATAAAGGTGAAATTGGCCCAAATAACACAAACAAATTGGCAAGTTTTGAATAGTTCGAGGTCTAAAATGGCAAAACTAGTTGAAAAACAGAGTTAGGTAGTGACAATTTTAGATTAGCTGTGTCCTCTAGGAGAGGCAATAAGCCTAGTAATGAAATTGTTAGAGAATGAATGCTAATGGACAACAAACCAAGGAAAACAGAAAAAAGAAATTAAAATGGAAGGTTATGATGAAATGATCAACAACATATATATAATTGACTGCTAAACAAGTAAACAAGTCTCTTGTGGTTATCAAGCTAATCCCACAAATCTCGTTGGATCTCTCATTTCTTTTCTCTATTATATGACCAATAATACTTGTTTCTTTCCTTGAAAATGCCAACTTCTAGACTAATTCGTTTGACCCTTCCTTATGATCGAGTGAGGTCGATCGTAGCCTTGGCTCCTTTTGCATGTTTCTCCTCCTTCATGGGTTGTGGCGTTTCAAAATTTGAAACTGTAGACCAACAAGGCTCACCCCATAAATATAGGCGCGTTGTTCAGCCAAGGAATGATTGTAATGCTGCAGGGTACTGCCCCATGCCCCAACGTAGCGGCGGCGCCAAAGGAGGAGGAAGAGGAGGAGGAGGAGAGCATGCAAAATTGGACCTGAATGCAAAGAAAAAGGTGAATTCTGGGGGAAATGGTGATAACAGGGAAGATGAGGGACAAGATTGTAAGGAAAATAACATTGGAGGACATGATGATAAAGATGATAGAGATGATAGCATTGCTTGTCCTGGATCCCCAAGTTTTAGAGATTATTGCATTTCATCTCCTTCGGATGATGATAACAGTGATGATCATAACAGTGAAGGTAATTAATTACCCTAATTTCACAATCTGCCAAATGAATATGATTTATGGAAGAATTTAACATTTGATCTCATTTTGCAAAAAAACCAATTTTGTGATCTGCAGGTGACAGTAATGCTGGGGAACTTATAAAGGAGAAACAAGAAGAGCAATGTCTTCCCTCCAAAAAAAAGAAGAGCATTGTCAAATCACACAAAACGTTCAAGAGCATTGTCAATTCCCACAAAAGGAAGAGCATTCTCAAAGGGTCAAGAAGGTATGATATATAACTTTATGGTTTAACGTATTTTACCAGTTTTTTTATATAGAATAGAATGCTAAGAAATCATTAGTAACCTTTGCCCCTGAACTATGGGCCTATGACGGACAATTTGCCCCTAAATTAAAATCGGGACAATTTGATCCTGAACTTCCCAAATTATGAACAATTTCCCCCTACCTTGGGGTGAAATGTCTTGAACTTGGAAAGTTTAAAGGGCTAGTCTTGAATTTGGAAATTTATAGGGTAGGAAGCAAAATGTCCCTTTTAATTATTAATTAGTAACCTTTGCCCCCTGAACAATGGGCATATGACAGACAATTTGCCCCCTAAACTAAAATCGGGACAATTTGACCCTGAACTTCCCAAATTATGGACAATTTCCCCCTATCTTGGGGGTGAAATGTCTTGAATTTGGGAAATTTAAAGGGCTAGTCTTGAATTTGAAAATTTATAGGGCAAGTTTAGGAAGCAAAATGTCCTTGACACAATAGTTCAGGGTGACAAAAAGGCTAATAAGCGGATTAGAAACCTTGAACTTGTCGACATGTTACAATGTGGGAACATGAACATTATGCAAATTGAATGATGTCCAAAGTGTCATTTAATTAGCCCTTAACAACATAAACCCATGTTTATTTTTCAATGATGTTCAATTTGTCATACACTTATATCTCCAAATTAGGAAGAAAAAAATGGATCATATTTGCAAGGGAAACAGCATTAATTGGCATGGTGACTTAACTGAAAATTTTGAAGAAAGAAATAAAAGATTGGTTTCTGTAACAATTATTATGCAACTAATATTTCCTTTGTAATGAAGCAGGGATCGAAAACTCGATTGATGGGGAAGACAGGTAAGATAGGAAAAGGATTGAAGAAGGGTTCATCAAAAAGTAAAAAGTATTTGAAGGGTCTGATTCTACCATCAACATGAACTAAAAAAAAAAAAACAAGCTCGATCCTTTGCCAGGTTTCTTGGAGATTTTTGTTTCTTTATTTTGAATAAGCAAGAAGGAAGGGCTTAATTTTCTTATCCTTAATTTTAAATTGTGAGCTCTGCATTTTCTTAATAATAATGAGATGCAAACTTCACCATATTTCTTCACTGTATTTTGATTTTTTTTTTTTGGGTTTTCTCTCCATTATCCAAATTCCTAGTAAAGCCATTACTGCTGTTTTTAATGCTTTTTTTGTTGGTTTCTCATTTATGAATACACTTTAATTCCTGCTTGAGTCTTCAGGCGCCATTTGAGCTGGCTTCGTAACTCTGTTTCACCAGACAGCCCTAGTCTCTAGGGTTAGGTTTCTGAAATGTCCACAATCTGATGAGTGACCATGGAAAGATTCCCAATTTCAATTTGAACCCATTTTACTGGTCAACGTCTCATTGGCAATGCATTGATTTTGATGATTATTTCCTTGTTGTAATTTCGATATCTTGTGTTGCAAGTTAACGCCAGTTCAAGTTCATTCTCACTTTATCTGCCATTGAAATTTGGACAGAGCTGTGTTTATGACCAACTATTAAACATGTCTGATTCTAGGGGAAGGATTGGACCACTCAATTACCAGCTCAATTCTCAACCATATAATAAAGCCCAAAGCTTGAAATTACCTAAGAAGTTGAATTAAAATGAAGCAATTCTACTTGACAAGAAAATATGCAGTCATTACAAAAAGGATACCAACCATTATGAGTAATGCCAAAATATCTTAGTTTAGCCACAAATATCGTGGGAACCAGATATTTAGTTTAGCCAATAACAGAAGTTCAAATTCTACCCATCACAAAATTCAATTCAAAATAGTTAACTAAGCAAGCAAAGTCATAAAAAAATTTGGCCAACAAATTTGGATTGTAAAACAAGGCCTTTGATCGGAGCTATCACTATAGTCTATAGTTGTCAGTAGGCAGACCATTACTAGTTTTGGCTCAGGACATGTCTTCTATATATTAACCAAGGCCTAAACCATTGTTATGTTCTGTTTTTCATTTTCAAAATCCAATGTCTCCATTTCTTTCTTCAACCTTTCCATATCTTTTTCATAAGAAAAATTCACCACAGCCCGAAAAACCATATTGAAATTGATCCCTCATAATATGTCATGCCTAGTTTCAGACTTTGAATAGCACAAGACTGTAGATGGTGGGACCAACATATCAAACACGTCAGGCGGGAGTGCTTTTCGGGTTAATAATGCGGGCTTTGTAGCAGAACTCTTTTCATAATCTTATTAAGCCTTGGAATTGTCAACTCAAATTCAAATAGTAATGAAAAATGCTCATCATTATTACTACCCGCATTGCGCATGTCCCCCTACAAAATCAGCATATCTATTCTCAACATATCATTTCCAGTTTCATTATCAATACAATCAAAGAAATCATTGGGCAGACGAATTTTCCCTATATTTGTCTATGTTAGCCTCATGACCTAGATAAATGATTGCTTAATTTCTTTAACACTCACAGCATCAAAGCAAAGCACTAATGGAAGCTTAATTAAAATTACACACTGACCTTAATTAATTTGCTGTTAGTTGTCGCCAATTGAAGCTCCATATATTTCAAACTTCTTTTAGCTAGGCCTTTGTCTCTCATCAGCTTGCCACTTCATTCCTAAACTTCCTATCATGCATCACATAATCTTTCTTGGCACTGGTAAAGTTAAGCACACTAGTACTAAAATGATTCCTCTCATGACTGGTAAAATGATCAAGCAAAATAGTGAGATAAGTACTATGAGATTATTATTACTATTAGTAGTATTGGTGGCATGTTGTTTGTTAACTTGGTATAAGAAAAAGGAAAGAAATGTCATTGTGGGCTTGTAGCTATTTATTGATCCCAAATCAAAGTTTGACCAAAGTAGGATCTGCTCAATCTTGGTCATTTATTGGATAGCATTTTCCACATTCTAAGGACACTCAAAATGGAATTATTTAGAATCTCAGTTTAAGCCTTTAATAAGGTTAATATATTACTCTCAACAATAAATAAATAGTAACACTCCATCTCTTTCAAAAAAATAACACTCCATCTATTCCTTATTATAAGTCATATTTTAGTTAAACATATTTTAATTTTGATATTTTCTTAAATAATATAAATAAAAAATACTTTTTTTTAGAGAAAATTTAATCTTTTATTAATATCAATTGTCAGGATTACACACGTACAGAGATAGTCCGCACCAAATATAATTAGCTCCTACATCACAATCCATGTGAGCTAATATATGTGCTAAACGATTAGCTATCTTATTGACATGTTTAAAAGAACAAAAAGAGAAATAAGATACAAGCAATCTAATCTGATGAATCATAGAACCACCTTCCCACAAAGGCTTTTCCTAGTAATTTCTAAAATTGCTAAAGAACAATCACTTTCGACTTCACATCTTGTATAACCATGGGAGTGAGCCAGAGTCAATCCAAACCGGATTGCATAAACCTCCGCAAATAGGACATTTGTGACCTTATCAATCCTTATTGTACCAGAAAACAAAACATGTCATGTCTGATGTCTAATCACTACACCTAATACTGTTTTGCCATTTACTACTTGATAAAATGTTGCATCTGTATTGATGTTTACCAATCCAGAAGATGGTGGACGCCTAATAAAAATACTTTTTTAGACACTTAAAACTTCGATTTATAAACTTTTTAATATATTTCTTTAAAATTTTAATTTTAAATAGCATTTTTTTCATAAATAATGGTAAAAAATAAATTGAGACTAATCCATATATTTAACTAAATTGAGACTTATAAATAGAAATGGAGAGGATATATGATGATTTGATTTAATTTTAGCTGTATTTATAGCAGGGTATGGCCCACCAAATTTATATATTGTCTCTAGATTAGCCACGTCATCAAACAAAAACCTATAAATATTGTTCGCTTTTTGACATTTCTTTTGACATTTTGGGACTACTACAATGTGAACATAGAAAAAACACTGACTCTGTGACTGAATGGATGAGCTGTGTTCACTTGTTCTAGAATTCAAAGGTAGTAGTTCACAAATAGAGACATGTTGACTATGACAGGAAAAGGATTTCTCTTTTGAATTAGTTGTGGTGGCTTAAATCTCACTACTCCGCCGCCACCATCATCACCACCGCCATTTTCAAGATGTCTTCAAAATCATCTCCTCGGCTTGGTTTAGGCGGTAAGATTGCTATTGCTCTTGCTTTTGGAATAGGGTTGCCAATTTGCTTAATTTTTCTGTACTGCTGCTTCAATCGTCGTGGTCGACGTATTGATGATGATGAAGAGAGAGCACTACATCCTTCCTCAAGAAAATCTGCAGGTAGAAACTTCAATGCTTGCTTTGCTAATTTGCTTAGGTTATTGAATTAGTAAAGTTTTTTGAATTAGGGTTTCTAACGTGCTTGATTCACCAGGCCACGCAGAATTAGGTTGTGTAGGCTATCGCACGAAAGAATTTACTTATACAGAATTAGAGGAGGCTACAAATGGATTTTCGGAGGAAAATGAATTGGGTGAAGGTGGATGTGGGTATGTTTATAAAGGGCGGTTAGGAGATGGAAGAGAGGTGGCAGTAAAGGTGCTAAAAAGTGGTGGGCTGCCGGCCGCAAAACAATTTAAAGTTGAGGTTGACAGTATCAGTCGCGCAAACCACACCAACTTGATTTCACTCGTGGGTTACTGCATCTATGGTGATAAAAGACTGATTGTCTATGATTATGCCCCTAATAAAACACTTCATTTCCATCTTCATGGTAAGTAAGGCCACCATTAAGCTTTGAAGAGTGAATTCAATGAACTTAACTTGTAATCTAACATGTCTTGCCCCTCATTTTTTGCAGAAGCTAGTGGGAGCGCTGTTCTGACTTGGGAAAATCGTTATAAGATTGCGATTGGTGCAGCTCGTGGGATAGATTATCTCCATGAACGCTGTAAGTATTTCTATATATCCACAGATTGATTGCCCTGCAGGAATAATCACCTAGAGATTTCAAAAGAAGGAAGCATTAATTCTATTATGCTTTTAACTTTAACATAACAGTAGGTGTTTGCAAAATCATCATTAACCTTCTTTTATGTAGACATTATCTTGTTTCAACTTTGTCTATAATAGGAAGGATCAGTCTCTTATCCTTCATTCTCTTGCAGTCCATGAGAGTGTCCCTGTCTCCAGATATCTCTCCTGCAACATAGAAACTTTCTTTGTTGTAGTTGGATATACAGAATTTGGCCTGTTTTCCATCTAATCATTGTTTTCTAAAAGAACCTAGCTAATTGTGTCTGGCTGTGTCAACTGAAACATTTTTGTTGGTATTGAATTGTCTTGTTACTTACATATTGTTTAGTATTGGAAGGATTACTGCTCCAGCTCACCAAACTCAAACCCCAAACTTATAGTTATAGTTTAGATTATCTTATCTGTAATCTTGAATATCTGAATACTTGTATTTTGGAATACTTAGACTTATCACATTGTAACATTCGAGCTGTATTATATAGTTTTACATGAATACAAAGATACTCAAGCCTTATCATTTAAATTCTGTATTTCCTTATTTGGTATGTTGTTGGTTTTTCCAAGGTTACAATCTAAGTTGAAAAATCAGAGTTTGCTTACAAAGTAAAGCACTTGAGTCAGGTTAAAAGGCTGGATAATTTGCAAATGAATTCAAGAGAAGAAAACAGAGGAATTGAGACTCAAAAGGGATAATTTTTATTGAACTACTACTACAAACTGATATCTATACATGATTTTAAACTGATTAATTCTAGCAGCAGCTAGTCATAAAGTATCTAGGCTAAGCAAAAGGTTCCAGAAAGTATGCGCTGTTACAAGGCAGCAGCTCAAAACTGATTGCAAGTTTAAAGGACTAAGTAAACAAAAATAATTGGATGAAAGTGAGGCAAGCTAACTAGCTATTGAAGGAGATAAAAAATCCTAAGCTTACTTGGTCTCAAAGTTTTTCACTTTAATTGGTTCTAAATTGAGCTGCTGCAAACTTCCAAAATACAAACTGAAACTTGCAAATGGTGCTGTTATGCAACTAACTTCTGACAGACGCCTTAATTTTAAGCTCTCATGAGTTTAAGATTAATGCTTCTCTGTTTAACATGTCACACCAGACAATTGTCCCTTATTCCAATCAGCCAAATCAACTTGTTACTATTAGTGCTGCTGCACAATTGCCCCTGAAACTCACTTGCACAGATTTTCCTTACTTTATGGTTATGTTGATGGTTTATTGCCTTGACCCCCCTAGCACTATTTGTAATCCTGGTTCTAAGCTATATTAGCATGTTCATCTGCTAGGTCGTCCTCCTATTTTTCACAGGGATATCAAGTCATCAAACATTCTTTTAGATAGCAACTTTGAACCTCTGGTACGTATATTTCTCTTTTACCACTGTATATTATTATCTCAAGCTCGTCTGCCTTTTTATTTTTTTATACATTTTTAGATGGAATGCTATTGTTTTATTTAAAAAAGTTTGCCTCTTCTGCTATTGCCCCCTTTGAAGTTGATGGATCACTCATCTATAATTTGCTCTCTCTGTTTCCAGATGGTGGCTGCGGCCTTTTATATCTTTTGTGCTTATCAAGTTAATAATTTTATTATCAGTGAAAACAGGCATAATAGAAATTTTCTGCCTTAATTTAGGTTAAGGTCTTACGGTTTCTTATCTGCTTAATTTACAGGTTTCTGACTTTGGACTTGCCAAGTTAGATCCGAATAGTAGAGACCGTTCATCAAATGTAGGCGCTGTGGGAACTTATGGGTAATCCCCCTAACTTATTGACAGTATGGTTATTCACTGAAAGGCAAAGCTATGGTCTTTTTTATATCCTCAACCCACAAAACCACCCCAACACTCCACCTCTCTCACTATCAGTGGCAGGGATTAAATGATCATTAATCCGTCTAACTGTGGGAAGGGTGGATATTTGAGGTGGTGAACTTTTAACCATTTTCCAGTAACAAATATGCTGACTGGTGTACATTGGTTGTTTAGATACGTGGCCCCAGAATATGCAATGTCAGGTATATTGAGTGAGAAAGCGGACGTATATTCTTTTGGAGTTGTGCTTTTGGAGCTAACTACTGGGCGGAAGGCTGTATTCAATGATTCTGAAACTAATACTCCGGAAAGTCTAGCTGAATGGGTAATTATTGAATTAGCCATTTTCATTTCTGTCCAAATATACTAGAGTATATATATAAGAGCCCTTTTGTTTTGATAGAATTTAATCACTTTCTAATGAAAGTGTAAGGTAGGAAAAGAACTTTAGAATGTTTGGGTAATTTTTGTCATTTGAAAGTATGTTGTACTCTTGATAAAGTTTGTTACTTCTCTAATAACACAATCTACTTTATCCAGGCCCGGTCTAAGTTGGACTATGCACTGCAGAATAAGCAAATAGTGCATTTGGTAGATCCGAAGCTTGGTAATATGTATAATGAAAAACAAGTCTTGCAAATGATTTGGGTTGCAAATGCTTGCTTGCAGCTGGAAGTTGGATCAAGGCCAACGATGGGACAGGTAGCAAAATCTAGTACTGGTCATGAAGAAATGAATTAGTCTTACTTTCTCCCCTGTAATATCATCTCTCATCTGCTAGTCTGTATGTTATAGCTATATGGAGTTAGTCTTACAGCTAACATCTTTCTTAAACTACCTTTGTTTCTCAGGTTGTGCATTATCTTGAATATTCAAGAAATCAAGATCTAAAATATGTAAAAAGACAGGGGGGTCACACCAACTTATATAGCATGACCATGTCGGAATCTGATAGTCAAAGTTACAAATCAGCGTCTGAGTCTTTTAGTGAGATGAATTTACCTGATGAGACCCCCAAGGAGCTTTCCAAGGCTGCAGGAAAGAGGCCTGTTCATGATGCTATTCCCATGATTCTTGATCATTCTGGTCCTTCTGGACTGAAGCCTATTGAAGAGGATGTTGAAGAAGTCTATGAATCCTAGCCCCCTCTCTTATCCTCAGTTTCTAGTTTTGACTATTTCCTTCAAGGGAGGGTGATTTTGATTTTTTGATTTCATTTATTATTATTTATCTATTTTCTTTGTTTTAACATAAAGTCCCTCACATCTACTAATCTGTTTGGGTTACATGATCTTCACCATGAAAATTGTGCATGGTATTTGAATTTTTTTGGGTTTATTGTGAAAGATGGTTTTTTTTGGGTTTTTTTAGGTGTCTGAATTTTCTATTATTTTCTTTGTTTTAACATGAGTCCCTCAGATCTGCTGCTTTACATGATCCTTACCATGTAAATGTGTATGGTGTCTTGAGTTTTTTTGGGTGGGTTTTTTTTTTTTTTCCTTATCCAAATTCTAGTAAAGCCACCATACAATTTACTGCTGCATTTTAATGCTTTTTTGTTGCTTTCTCATTTATGAACCCTTCTGCTGTCTGTCTGGCTTTAATTCCTGCTTGAGTCTTCAGTAGTAACTCGCCATTTGAGCTGGCTTCGTAACTCTGTTTCACCAGACAAGCCCTAGTCTACTGGTAGGTTTCTGAAATGTCTTGATTCTTCAACCTGATGACCACCATGGAAGAATTCACAATTTCAATTTGAACCCATTTTACTGGTCAACTTCTCATTGGTAATGCATTGATTTGATGATTATTTCCTTGTTGTAATGTCGATATCTTGTGTTTCAAGTTAACCCCAGTGCCAGTTCATTCTCACTTTACCCTGCCATTGAAATTTGAACAGAGCTGTGTTTATGATCAACTGTTAAACATGTCTGATTCTAGGAGAAGGTTTGGACCAATAAATTACCAGCTCAATTCTGCAATAATACAACAAAAGGCTTAGGACCACACAAAAAAAAAAAAAAAACTGCTTTTCTGTACCTTTTTTCTTGGTATACACAAAAACTGAAAAATGGTCATTAAATTTCAAATTTTTAGTAAAAATAAAAATAAAAATCAAGAATGAAAGAAAAAAAAACATGTGCAAGTGTCACTGTTAGGTTTGATGGAGAATGATACATCATACATTGGCTCCGTTTAGTAGAGCGGTACGGTAGCAGTGCGATTGACACTGTTTAGCAACTGTACAGATGAGATTATACTCTACAAATTAGAATAGGTACTGTACAGATAAGATTATTAGAGCAGCGATTGAAACGGAAATTACACCTAAGGCTCCATTTGACCGGTGCACCGATCCATCGGCCAAACGACCAGTGAATCGGTGCACTATACATGACCATAGACAACAGAGTAGAGTGGAACACTTCTCAGTTCTTTGTGCAGGGACTAAAAAAAAAAAGAGAAGGTATCAAAATTCAAAACTTCACTTAGGGTTGAATAAAAATTGATTTAGTTAATTAATATTGATTAACGTGTGACAAGTTAAGAGAAAAAAATTAAATATATATCAATTTAACCTCTAGAAGTAATCGTATTTTCCAATTAAGAGCAAAGATTAATATTAAAGGAACAATCCCCACGAATTTGAAATTAAAATGCCGGCAGCTGCTGCTCTTTGATTTTGTCATTTCTTAATTTCTTCTTTCAATTTCTTCCCTTAAGAAACAAGAAAACCAGCCTTTTTGACCCGGCAATGTCCTTATTCAAAATACATTTCTAATTGTCTTCCATTTCCTTTTAATGTCTATATCAAACCTTAATTCTCAAATTTATCACCTGTATTTTTCCATATCTTTTTCTTTAAAAAAAAAAAAAAAACTCATAGTTGTCTTGTGTTTCATCATCTCATTAATTAAGAGTTCAACTAAGTATCGTAATTAAGTTATTGAGGGTTTTTTGGGTGTATTGTTTGTTAGAGTTTGAAAGACTAAAATGTATGAGGGAAATTATACAATATACCGTCAGTGGAGTTTAGCAGACTATACTTTACACAAGCGGGTTTTGAAGGGTGACATGTGTCCTTTAGGGACTAGATTGAAATATTTAAAACTTAATTGATTAAAAAATTGGACATGTGTCGACTCCACAATCCGCTTGTGAAGTCCAAAATTTACACCGCCAATGTATCAAATGATTACCCAATGTATGATCGTTAAAAAATTGAAATCCCATTGGACCATTATTGAAAAGTGCATATATCATTAAAAGTTTCAAGTTTGGTATGATTGTTATAGAATGAATCTCAAGCACCAATCCTTCTTTAAACATGCAAGTTTAAAATTGTTCAAGTTTCAAACATTCAAATTTAGTGTTGACCTCCTATTTATTTCCAATAAATAGTTCTTGCTCATCATCCCAACTATATGTAGCCAAACTAGTCATAATTCTAATTGTGTGCCCCAATAAAATTGGTGGATTGAATACTTGTTCATCTTGTAGACAGATTTTAAGGTACTTTCAGTTTTTCTTGTCTAACTTGCCGTGTGGAGGAGAACATGGAGTGACCAAATTCCCAAACCTTAAATTCCTTTCCCTTTCCCTACTGGTTGGGGCAAATGGTGGCTGGCTCCAAGCTAGGGTTTGCAAAGAAACCAGATAAGTCTTCAGGTTATTATTGAGGTTGGCCCAACTAGTTATTGCCTCAACTTATTAGTGAACTTAATGTTATTGACCACCCAACACTTTTTAAGTTGGAACATGCATTTTGTCCAACAAAAATTATCCCACCTGAAATGGTATCCATTAATGAAGATCAATTTACTCGCCCAATAAGTTTATCTGGTTAACACGGGATGGTAAAGTGAAATTTCAGTTGTAGACTAAACCGTTACTTCATTCGTTTATTCAACGAAAACAAATCTCTACAAGAAAAACTAGTAATTTAGTTTTTTTGAAAGAAAAAAACTAGTAATTTAGTTGATAATGCAATGTTAAGAGTTCAAATCGTCATAGCGTAATTCAGAATTTATATAAGGCAAATTATATAATACACCAGCGGTGGAGTTTAGCAGACTACACAAGCGGGTCCTGAAGGGTGACATGTGTCCTCTAGGGACTAAATTGAAATATTTAAAACTTAATTAATTAAAAAAATGGACATGTGTCAACTCCACCACCCGTTTGTGGAGTCCAAAATTTACAATGCCGGTGTATCAAATAATTACCCTTTATATAAATGTGAATTTTATAAAATTAATCAATTTGAATGGTACTATTTATTTTCATTTTTTCAATAGTAGTACTATTACTCTTTCATTAAAACACTTAACAATAATTACCAAAATCATAATGGCATGCTTTTTCTGAAATTTTGACTTGAAATTTCTAAATTCAAGACATGAAGTTTAACTATTGGGAAGATGTGAAGTGTACTCCAAAAATTGTTTGAATGTCAAAAATAATTAATGCTAATAATATCCATTAGATACTAAATGAAGACTCTCACAGATATTTTCTATTAGGGAAATTACCTTCATAATCCTATAATTAAGACCAAATTACTTACCATATCAACCTACTCTTCTAATCTTATAAGTTAATCTTGATGTCAATTCAAAGCAAAGTAAGGGTAATTTTGGTAAATGAAAGAAAGATTTGACTCACCCACCGTTGGTCAAAACTATGATGGATCGTTTTTGTTTTTTTAGAACAACTTCTTTCCTTGTCAGCAATATCTGACTTTGACCGCTTCCATTTATCTACAAATCTGCAACTGTAAGCTTCCAATTATACACTTGCCACAAAATCAACCACTCTGATTCCGCCACGTCAAACTCCATCCACACTCCCCTTCATCCTCTGCTTCTCTCCCGCACAGTTCTAATCTACTCTCACCACTATGATACAAGAAATTTCTCCACTTACTTTCAACTATCAGTCATCACTGTCCACTTGTCAGCTTTCTGGTCGTCGGATTATCATACCGTTGCTTAATACGTGTCATTTTCTAAAAAATCGTCCCTCATTTTTTTTTGTAAGAAAAAAAAAAATCCAATTAGTCATCATATTCGTTTTCGGCTCCGACTTTCTCTTCTCTTTGATCTAATTTGGAGTCAGTTTTTTTGACCAACAAAAACCCAAAAAAGAAAAGGAAAATAAAAAAAATCAAAAGGAAAAATAAAAACGCTTCACTTTCAATGCCGTTGAAATAATAATCGAATTAATCAAAGCTTCTTCACACTCTTCTGTAGCTCAGATTTTTTGGAGTTGAAATTCGCTTTAATTTTCGTTTTTTTTCTTTTCTAATAATTTCTCAAAAGGATTTTTGGATTCTCCAAAGAAACAAAAAGAGCTTGGGGGTGGATTTTCTCTCTCTTTCTTTTTCCTTTTCCTTTTCGTGTTTGGCTCATTGCGTTAGGGTTTGGAAATGAAGTCTTCGTTTGGCAAACTTCGAAGAGCGCTTCATAAGAACGATGCCAAGGATAAATTAGATTTTATACCTTCAGCTCATTTGGATGAACTCGCTCAAGCAGCTCAGGTACTTTGATTTTGTCTTCTTTTCCTTCCTTCCTTCTTTTGCTTCTGTTTTAATGAGTTTTTTTTTTTAAAATTATGTTTGAGCTTTGATTTAATTTAAATGCAAAATTGATGTTGTTATTCTTAATTTGGAATCGAATCCGATCTCCTGTTTCATGAAGTAGAGAAATGATTTTTCATGTTACCGGAACTGTAATTGAAATGGATTGAACCGAGTTGAGCTGAGTGGAGCGAATTCTAAGTTTGTGATTTTGAGATATATTAGAGTTATATTTATGTAGAATTATTTTTCAAAGGGAGAATGGGAGGGTTTTTTTGGTCCATTAATTTACAAAGCTTGTGAATTAGGACATTTTTATTTGTAGTTAATATTAGGAAATGCCAATTTAGTTTAATCCTGCTGTAGTTTGACGTTAGGAAGAAGTGAAATGCTTAAGAATTGTAGAGGATCTGATTGGGATCAGAATTTGAACTAATAAGTTCTAGGTTTTAGTGCTTAAATGCAGTAGTTTTTTTTTGGCCAGATAAATGCAGTAGTGAATGAGCACTTAGTAGATAATTTAATACTCTAATTTCAACATTAAGTAGAAAAAGAAGGTAATGCTAAATTCCATTAAGTAGGTAATGCTGTGAAATATGAAAGCTTTGTGCAAATGTATTGGTGTTAAACGCTTACATCATCCTCTCAATGACTAATGCTTCTTGGAGGCTTTCCTGGTCAGTTGGTGTGGTGGAAGATTATAATTGGATTTTATTTTCTTTTGAATTGTTTATAGGATATGCAAGACATGAGAAATTGCTATGATAGCTTACTTTCTGCCGCTGCAGCAACGGCAAACAGTGCATATGGTAAAACTACTATTAGCTATATTGTCATTACAAAAAAATCAAAGAAAAATATCTTTATTAAGCATAATATGAATGATTCTACCTTTGATGATACTTCCATTTCCAGAATTCTCGGAGTCACTGCAAGAAATGGGCTCCTGTCTAAGGGAAAAAAGAGTACTACCTGATGACGAAGAAAGCCGTAAGTAGATTCTTTTGCTTCCCTAAGTTTCTTGCATTGTTAGATAATCAAAGGCATAGGAATGTCATGTAAGATCTAACCTGGAATTTTAAGAACCAAGATATTAAAAAAGTATGTTACTAAATTAATCAAATCATTTGAAAGAATAAGGCTGCATATTCACAAAAGAACCGCTAAGTGGTTCAAGTAATATCTTAGACAACATAAGCTAAGTGATTTTCCTGTGCAAGTCTCATCTTAACATACTAATTATCTACTTGTATTGATGGATATGCCTTCCAAACTTGAATGTGCACATAGAGACTTGTGAAACAATTTCTACTTGAAAATAGGGCAGAATATGCAGTAATGTGCACTACATACAATGTGTTAGGTTTCTCCGCCTTTAGTTAAAATAATCAATCCTTTGTAATTCCAAATGTTTGGGGTTTGCTTTGTGTAAACACTTATCCTGCATTTGTCATCAAGTAACTATGTTCTTGCATACTTGACTATGACCTTTCTTATGCACGGTGGAATGGCAAAGGGATGTCAGAGATGATGCCCTTGGCCCATATTATTGCAATACATATGATGGATTGTGCTGTTATGACAATGTTTGCAGGTAAGATATTGTTAATGTTGGGGGACCTGCAGTTTGAACTCCAGAAACTAGTGGATAAATATGTGAGTGTTAATCCTATTTGTCAATTGAACAAACTAAACTTTATTTTTACCAATTTGTATATGTTATGCTTTGGAACAATCCTTTTATTTGAGCCATTCTTGATCTTCTCTGTGCTTCAGCGCTCACATGTATTATTGACAATTACAAATCCGTCAGAGTCACTTCTCAATGAGCTTAGGACTGTTGAGGTTTGTTCATTTGGATTTCTCTGTTATACTATTTAGAGTTTAGAAGTTTTCAACATCATTTCTACCATGGCCGGTATTATTCTTTTACCATCATAAGTGTTTTTATACAAATATCATGCTTACTGGCCTTTCTCTTATTTTGCTTCTGCAGGATATGAAGCGGCAGTGTGATGAAAAAAGGTCTATCACTTTTCTCTGCATATTTATTTTGCTTTGATTGCAGTAAACCTTTTCTGACTTGGGGCCATAATCTTCAGAAAAGTCTATGATTACATGGTGATGCAACAAAAAGAAAAAGGACGGTCAAAAGCTGGAAAAGGTGAAACTTTCACTTTGCAGCAATTGCAAATGGCCCGTGATGAATATGACGAAGTGGCTACCCTTTGTGTTTTCCGGTTGAAATCCCTGAAGCAAGGGCAATCCAGAAGTCTTCTAACACAAGCTGCCCGTCACCATGCAGCTCAGGTTTTCCTAATCTAGTTCCAAAAGCTTCTAATGTCAGCAGCTTCTACCTTATCATAAGTTAAATGCTGATAACTCATCCCACTCTTCCTGTCCTCTTCTCTTGTGAGTGCAGTTGAATTTCTTTAGGAAAGGATTTAAATCACTTGAGGCAATTGAACCTCATGTTAGGCAGGTTACTGAGCAGCAACACATTGATTATCAGTTCTCTGGCCTTGAAGATGATGATGGCGATGATGGTGAAATTGCCTATGACCCAAATGAAGATGGGGAATTAAGTTTCGACTATAGAGTAAATGAAAAGGCGCTTGATGTTGCTTCTGCATCAAGGAATTCAATGGAGGTCTGGTTCCTATGCCATTGTAAATTTCTTTAAAATTCATATGTGAAGCTGTTAAAGTCAATTTGAGATCCTTGGACATAAATTGATTCGAGAAATGAGGTCCAAAACCCAGGCTTAAATACTAAATTTGGCCTTGAACTCTTTCACATCATCAAAGTGAGTGTCCAGGCTTTTATTGTACCTGAATAAGCTCCTTTCCTGTGATTTATACCTAGAGAAGGCATTATTGGTTGATTTGTTAGCAACCTAGTGGATGTTAGCGACTTTGACAATCCATACCCATTAGGCTTAGGGGCTTGTTTGGGTACAAGTCAAATGATAAAGGCTTAGACGCTTAGTTTGGTACAATAGATAAAATTGGTTTTTTTTGGATATGCCAAAACTTCTATACATTGAACCTACTAGATGTCTCTTTCACCTGTTTGTTTTAGTCTACTTTTTCTTTCATTTTCAATATATTTTAGGACTGGTTCCTGCAATCAGAATTCCATACAGATTATAGTTTGTTTGGGCCAGTTAGTTGTTCCATTCTCTGTTTATGACTGAGGGAATGATGTAGTTATTATTGTGTGAATGACTATTATGTGTTAAGGTGTTATTGTGATCCATTTGAGTGTGTTTTGACATCTTTTTCTTATTTTTAAAATATGGTGGCTTATTGTCCAGGTAGATGAAGTAGGTCTTTCATTTCCACAAACTTTGAAGATGGAAAACGCAGAGGTAATTTGCTTTCACATGTGTGACCTTTTGGCCCTATTTTGTGCAACAACATAGGCTTTTAGGAATTTAGCGAATTTCCTGACTTTGTTAGCTTTGCTACTCTTGGTATGAGGCTTTTTGAAGTTTATATTTATCACTGTCTACCTCTAGGCAAACCTGGAGAAAAGCTATGGAGATATTCATATCCCGAGTAGGGAACATAGAGTGGGTAGCCATTCAGCCCCCATATTTCCAGAAAGGAAGCTTGATCCAGCTGAAAAAGTAAAACAGCTGCTTCAGTCAACTGCAAGGAAGTCTAGCACATATGTGCTTCCAACACCAATTGATTCAAAGTCTGCTGTCTCTTCAAAAACAAATAGCTCAGTTAGCCACGCAAGACCAAATAATGTAGCTGGACGTCCACATAATTTATGGCATTCTTCCCCACTAGAGCAAAAGAAGCATGAGAAAGATTCCAGTGATGGTCAATTATCAGAGTTTACTGTCTTGAAATCTGAGTCAGTCCTCAAGGATACCGACAGTAGTATTGGGTCTACACAACTACCCCCTCCTTTATCTGAAGGACCAGTACCTAGCCAGTTGGATGCTTCCTCTGAAGCCAAAAAAATAAAAAGAAAAGCTGTTTCTGGTCCATTAACTAGTAAACAATTGTCAACAAAACCGATATCTACCACTGGTCCCATTACTTCTGCTGAACTTCCCCATTTATCTTCTGCAGTAATTTCTCATTTGCCTATTCCTCAACCCTTATCACCCCCAAAAGTATCCCCAAGTGCTTCCCCACCCCTTGTTTCCTCACCCAGGATTAATGAACTTCATGAGCTTCCGAGGCCTCCTGGTAGTTCAGCTGCCAAGCCGGCAAAATCTTCAGCTTTGATTGGTCACTCTGCCCCTCTAGTCTCTAGAAATCAAGAGGCATCTACCAGTAATGTCCCTTCACTGGCATCAAGTGGAGCATCTCCTCTTCCAGCACCACCTTTGATTGTCCCTCGAAGTTTCTCTATACCCTCTCGCGGTCAAAGAGCAATGGCGATTCATGTCTCCAGGCTTCTGGAGGGTCCAGCAGACAAGGATGGAGAAGTTGCATCACCTCCATTGACGCCCATTTCCCTAGTAAACATGAAACAAATACCAAGAGTTTCTGAAGTGACGTCTCATTCTGGTCAAATAAGAGGTAATTGGAGCTTCTTTTCATTGCTTCTTTATTCTGGTTGATATTTTATTTCCCTTTATGTTTAGAATTTACATCCGCCGAAAGATTATTTGCCATTTTCCATGTTCGAAAGAAAACTTGATCATCTTCTGATAGTAAGCCAGTGGCGTGTATCAGCATCAATTGTGACTGCGTATTCTAAAGTGAAATCATCTTGACTGGATGCAGGTGGGAGCTAAAGGTAAACCTTGATTGATTTCCATCATCAGTTTGGGAATAATTTTCGAAGTCTTCTTACCCAAAAAGTTGGAGTAGGTCTCTGTAAATATGATGCTTAGCAATGGTATTTAGTTTTCTCATCTCAATCTTTGTTAGCAATTCGATTTATTGACAATTTGATGATGAGAACTAAAAATGCCACAAGATTTGAGTCCGATGTTACATATCCACGTATATTCTTCACAATGACCGAATTTTTGTACATTTTTTGTTCTTTTGAATGTACGATGCTGAGGAAAGCAACCAAAGGAAGAAAAGGGATTTGGCATTTCCACATTTGCAATTTGCATTTGTTAAGTTGCCACGATAGATGTCTCGAAAGAATTTTTGCATTTCAAACGGCTGCCTGCCAAGCAAGTTCTCTTGTAGCGTGAACTATGATATGATACCACAATAATAATTTTGTACATTTATATTGGGATTTTGTATCTACATCATCATCCGTTTTCAGTGTTCCTCTCCTAACATTCATGTGAAATCAAAGAATACTAGAATAGCCATTATCATTTTGTCACTCTTGTTGGGGACCTCACCTCGGTGGAGGTCGTTTACCATCTTAACCAAATCCATAAGTCCTTCGGGCCTGAAACTAATCCCTTTCGGACAGGTAATGTGAAGGGTTAAAGTCTTCCCAATAGATGCGTTAATAGGAGATTGGAGGGATTGGAGATCGTTTACCATCTCAACAAAATTCCCAAGTTTTTTGAACCTGAAACTAATCCCTTTCAGATTGATAACGTGAAGGGTTAAAGTCCTCAAATCCCCAAGTCTTTTAAAGATTGATAACGTGAAGAGTTAAAGTCCTCGCAACAGATGTGCTCGCTTATAGGGATTGAACTTAATATTACTTGTTGCTTCACCTAAGCATTTATCTGAAGTCAAAGAATAGAAATTTATTCACATTTCGGCCTGGCTTGGGATTTCATGGGTCATTTAGCCCATTTGTAGTAATTGCATGGGTCGCTAAGTTCATATTATTTGGGCTTGATCCGATCATTTCTGGGCTAATTAAGCCCATTTAGAGTTCATTCGGGCTTGTTCGTTAATTGTAAATTCGGCCTGACTCCTCTTTTGGTTTATATTGAAGAAAACTTTTCTTCATTATTTCTTCTGTGGATAAAATTGAACTCTGGGAAAGCTACTTGGCAGAGAGAAGAAAATAGCTGAGCTTCCTTCCATGGAGACGACGACGATTATCAACTCTTTTCTTAGTAATCCCCCACTCCACGCTCCTCTCTTTCGCTCAAAATTACCATGCTCTTTCTCCGCAACTATCCTCCACCCAACTTCCCATATTCCCGCTCAATCTCTCACCATTTCTCGTCCTCTCTTTCGAAGGTCTCTTTCCTCCAGCTGCTCTCTCTCTCAAGACACTGATGCCACTTCCAGTGAGTTCAATCCTCCCATTTCATTAATTTATCTTGGTTTTTGAACTTTGGGTCTCTTTTGGTGGATTAAATTTTGGTTCCTATCATGTGGAATTGTATGTGGATGTGAAATTGAGTTTTGGTGATTTGATAATGGGATTAGATTATGGGTTAATTCAATTTCGGTAACTTTGTTTACTAGTCAGTTACTTTTTCCTTGCTCTCATTAGTTTCTTGCTTTGCTCTGTTGCTCTTTTGAGTTTCAGCAACAAAGGTTGCTACTGTGGATTCCTCTCTTGCTTTGAAGGTCAGCTTTCATTTGTTTGTATGCCTACATTTGATTATTGTAGAGAAAGAGAGAAAATTTTGAAAACTGTCATTCTTCTTTCATTCTTTTTTCCCCTCTTTATTTCTTTTGGAGAAACAAGATTTTTCTTTGGTGGTTTCTTGTGGTTTTGAAGTGCTCATTTTAACTGTTCAGTCTAATTCAGAAGAAAGCAACGGATGTATCCTCTGATCTGAGAGGGACTTCTATATTTCTTGTGGGTAAGCACCCTCTTTTTGCTGAGAAATGAATTTGGACTCTTTAATCCAATGGCATTTGGTTCTAATGTATGTTTTATGATTATATATATATTTGACATGGAAGGGTTAAACAACTCCCTTAAATCCAGTATGGGGAAACTGCTAGCGGATTTATTAAGATATTATTACTTTGATAGGTATTTTCTTCTCCCCTTAGGCTCCTACTTAATAATCTCTGATAGCTCTTATAGTTTGAGATGTATTAGCTTTGCTTGTTAATATATTTTTATGGTTCCACTTTATCTAGTGATGCTTTGGTCTCCGAAGCTGCTGGGGGTGTATCTGCTGCCATAGCCTTAAAGGAGAGTGATGAGAAGGGATTCCGGGAGTCTGAGGTTGGGGTTTTTTTTTTTTGGTCCCTATACAGTAGTGATTAGTCAACAATGCAAATTTCTCTGTTAATAGAAATTGGTAGATCAGTTTTTCAATCTAATGGAGGCATTCTTTTAATAAGATTCTTAGGGGCATTGATTATATACATGAAAATTCTGACTTTGGTCATTTTCAAATTTTGCTTCCAGACTGAAGTACTGAAGCAGTTATCATCAATGGGTCGATTAGTGGTGTGTGCTGGTGATGGTGCAGTTCAAAGTTCTACTAATTTGTATGACTGTAGTGGCTCCATTTGTTTTGTTAGTTGTTTATCCCGGTTTTCTTAGTTCTCTGCTTTATCTGACTTGATCTTAACTTTGAATAGGGCACTTCTTAGGCATGGCATCTCGATTTGGATTGATGTGCCCTTGGACATGATAGCCAAGGGAATAATTGAAGACAAGAGTCAACTTTTGTCATCAGAAATAGCTAACTCTGGATCTTATTCAGAGGTTTTGCCTATGATCTCATTTCAAGAATTGTACTTTTAAAGAGTCTGCTTTGTATAAACTCACATGTTCTCTTCTTGTTTGATGATAGGTTTTATCCCAGATAGCAGCTCTGTATGGAAACCTGAGAACTGGATATGCCACAGCGGATGCAACTGTTTCAATTCAAAGTATATCCCTGTGATTTTTGTTCCTTTGATGCCATAAACCATATATTGTTTGTTTTTTAACAGCTTTTTCTTGGCAGAACTTGCAAATCAGCTAGGCTACGAAGACATAGATGCAGTGTCAACCGAAGATATTACTATGGAGGTGGAGAAACCTACATTGCAAACATTTTAATCCTCTCTTTTCTTTTGGTATTAAATTGTAGTTTCTGGCCTTCTGGGTACCAACAAAGGGGTCTTATTTATTTATTCTGTGACATTTTCAGGTTCTCAAGGAGATAGAGAAACTTACAAGAGTGAAAAAGATGATGGAAGAAGCAGCTAGACCATTTTAGCCAACACAAGACGAGTGTTTTCATCATAGTAACTTTTTTCTACAAACTTTACCTTAATCAAAATTTTGCAAGAACAGATTATCTTGCTGCGTTTGCCTTGAATACTCTGAATTCTTTTTTCATGTAACAGCCTTAGGTTTAAGTTCAGAAAATGCTATGATGATCTGTATAGATAAACATACCAGAATATTTACAGGGTGGTTTGCTACATTTGAATGAAATCAGCTATTGTGTACTGTGTATTTCTCCAACCTGAACCTAATTCATTGTATTTGTACCACCTGAAACACAATGAAACTGCAATTTCTGAATCTGATTTCTAGCTGAACATTGCGAAATTTGGTAGTTCACAGATAAAATGCATGGGTTGCCTGTATTGGTGAGTAACCTCTTTGCTTGAAGAGATGGTTTAGGGTTGGATTGCATCTTTTCCAAGCTGTAAGAGATGGTTGCAACATTGTGCTAAGGCTATAGCACAACATCAGACAGCTATTTGGAAGTTTTGCTCACCAATATTCTGACAGAACAACTAATTTTGGTAGCTGCAGAAATTGGGAATGAGTTTCTTGATGGATATTCAAGCATCAAGCTTCCATATAGCACCTAACTGATATACCAAATATGTGGCACCTCATGCCTAAATTTCTCTCAAATTCATGATGCTTCATTGTTTTATTTTCCCCCATCATCTTTGATTTCTAGTGAGAATGAGATCATCAATTTTGACAACATTGTAATGGGTAATGAGGTAAGCCTTCAAATTTTAGTTATACACCATGTGAGAATGCCTTAAAAGCAGCAAAAGCACCCAATGAGTTGCAGCTTTCATATTCTTTTTCATTTTTTCCTTCAAAAATGACATTTTATGTGAATTGTGATAGGTAGAAGTAGAAGGTGTAGAACTTGGAAGAATAAAATTAGGTAATAGAATATGTAGATTTTTCTGCCACATTAGGAAGATAAGTAGATGAGTCATACCATTGCTGATTGCCCCAATATCCTATTTCCTCCGCTTGAGCCTCGAAACCTATAACTCTCACAGATGGGTTCTCTGGGTTCATGACACGTGTCATACACAATTCTATTATTCTTGCAACGTGTTACCAAGTTCATAAATGTTGCTGTTTCTTCTTGCTCATAAATTCATGCTTATGATTATGACCCATTTCAAGAAATTTCAGTTTGCTTTTGCTAGTAAAAAAGAGAGGTCGTGCAGTAATATTTGGCCAAAATAGAATTGACGGTGAGAATTAAGATTTGGTGCAAGAAAGGAAAAAACAAGAAATGGGAAGAAAAATCAAAGGAAAAATTAAATGAACCAACAAATTTGGTGGGGCTGGGGTATCTAGAATTTGCAAAGTAAGTACAGTAGAGAAGAAAGTTAGCAGAAGAAAGGGTCAAAAGAAAAGACTCAAAACCAGCCATGTTCATGTGTAATGTCGATGGTGTGTGGCTAAAAGGTTGGCCTCCATCTACATTGTTTGTTGGACTTTGGCTTCCATTTTGGTCGTACCAATGGCCAACTTGGTCTTTCAAGTGGCTCCCAATTTTATTATTAACCTACTAAACAGTTGATTATTATTATGAACTAAACTTTCATACGGACTAAACTTTCATACGGAGAAAATCATTGTTGAAAGAGCTTTACCCCATGCTAGGTCAAACCAGTTCGAACAAGATTAACTTATAAATATATAAAAAAAAACTTTCATATAATGGTGACCATTGATATAAGTATATATTTGATTCTTAATTCAATGATGATTATAAAATGTATATAAATAAGAGAGTAAAAAGATTAATCAAACTTTGAATAAATATATATATATATAAAATCTAAATCTTAACAAGTTAAATATATTATCACCTAAAAAGATGCAAGTCAAACTTTTCTTTGGTTGAAAAAGAAAGAAAAAGGGCTACAAATTGGCTACAAAAACAAGGGGTTATAGTTTAATGACCTTACTAATTGTAATTAGCCCCTTGATTTTTCTTTATTGTATTGTGTACTAAGTTAACCAAATAATAAATAAAGGGTAATTATTGATACATCGGCGGTGTAAATTTTGGATTCCACAAGCGGGTTGTGAAGTTGACACATGTCCACTTTTTTTTAATTAATTAAGTTTTAAATATTTCAATCTAGTCCCTAAAAGACACATGTCACCCTTCAAGACCCGCTTGTGTAGTCTGCTAAACTCCACCACCGGTGTATTGTATAATTTGCCATAAACAAATATATTGTAAAATGTAAACTATTTTTCTTTTTGATACTACTACTCCTCTTATATGAGTGATTTTTTCTTTTCTTAAGAAAACTCCTAAAAACTCCTATTGTTTTCAAAATTTTAATTGCAATTTGAATAATGGATTAATTAGAAGTCTAAAAAGAAAAGGAAGAGGAAACTTTTACCTAGATTTTTTTCCAAATGTAAAAAAAATTCCCAAAATAAGTAAAAGCAAATGCAGGTGCTGAAAAGAATAAAAAAAATAAAAAATAACCCAAGGGTAAGAAAAAGAAGGTTAGAAAGAGTTTTAAATTTTTTTTTTTCTAAAAGGAAAAGATAAATACAGCAAGAAAAATTTATTAAGAAAGCAAAAATGGCGGATTATATAAAGAGGATGGTAAAATTCCAATTTACTTCAAAATTCTCTCTTTTCTCTTTTCTTTTTTTATTGATTTATTTTTATATTTTGGGATTATAAACAGAGAGAGATGGGTGTCATCTTCCCACTCACATTCTCAATATTTCCTTCCCCTTCTTTCCCTTCTCTTCCTTCTCCTAAAAGACGCAAAAGAAGAAAGTTATAGTTTTTTTCTTTTTGCTTTTTTTTTGTTGTTTTTATTTTTCTCTTAATAAAAGTTCAATCTTCTTATTTAGCCTTCCATTCCATTCTTAATTTGGTTGGATAAAAGCAATTATATATATATGGACAGATCATTCAAATGATTTATTTAGCAGATTCCTTGATTCCAACCTTTTCATATTGGTGCGTTTATTGATCACTTTAATCTGTTGAATTTTTTTCTTTGTTAATTTTCGTTAATATTCAGAATTCTGCTGATCAAGCTTGGGGTTTTGTTTTTATTTAATTTATCTGGTTTTTGTTTATTATTTTATTGCTGTTGTTTTATGAATTGGTAAGCTTTGCTTCAAGTTGATGCTGTTGAATGTGTGCCGTGAAAGCAACCAACTTTTTCTGTGGTGTCAAGGAATCAAATTCAGGCCTTTAGGGGGCGCTTTTCTGTTTGTCATTTGTTAGTTTGGTAATCTTTTGGTTGAAAACAAATTCTGGGTTTTTGGTTTTCAAGCTTGTTTTGCCTTGGGATCCATGGTAGATAGGATTTTGTCTTGTTTTTAAGGTATTTTAGTTCCTGTTTTGCTCTCATTCCGGTTTTTAAATTGGTTTCATTTCTATTGATTCTTATATGTTGATCGAAGAGGCTGTTTAAGGATCATTGCATTTGTCTTATTATCTCATAGTATTTATCAGCCCTTCTTTTATCTTTTCATGGAATGGGGTTGTTAGAAAACTTAGAAGTAGAATTTTAAGGTTCTTGCTGGACACAATTTAGAATTTGATGGAGTTCAAATTGGTCAAATACCATGCTGAATGCATTTGAGCTAAATTATGATTGTTTTGATTCTTTTTTCCTTCTTCAGCTAATCTGTTTATTGGAAATTCTTATCAGGCTATCTTGGTGATTACCTTTATTAGCAACATGAATTCTATGTGCTTTGTCTCTTGCTGGTATGGAGGTCAGAAGATCTGTGCTACTCATTGTTGGTGGATAGTTAGTTTGTGTTCGTCTTTCTCATTGGAGGCTCGTAAGCCGATTGCAGCTGAAATGTGGATGCCTTTAGTAGATACATAGTACACTACCGGCTTAGTAGGAATTAGTTTCTCTTTGGAACCATTTCATTGATCTTCGGTGACATTGTTAGGATTAGGAAACTTGAATTCCGTTCTCTGTTATTCTAGATGAATATATATACAAGTAGAACTGGTTAGAAAATACTTGATTGCATAAAGTAGTAAGAGCAAACACGAGTGAGTTAGGAAGAGGAGGGATAACATATTTGGCTCCTGTTGGATAACTGGTAATACCATTCTCTGCCATTTTAGCAATGGGGTTGCCACAAGTTGCCTCAGATGATAGTGCTGAGGAAGGTGAAGCAGCATCCATGGGTGCATTTTTGCAAAGCCCTCCACGGTTTGCAGGGGTCAGCACCTGTGATTTAGATGGAATGCAGAGAGGAGGTTTGAGCCAGACTATCGGGGATTCGTTGTGTTCTTCGCTTGGGGATTTTCAAAGGAAAACTTCATTGGAGCTTTCAAAGTATTCAGATGATTCTTTCAAATTTGGTGGAAAAATGAATGCTTCATCTAATGTTCATGGGCTAAAGATTGGCTCTGCCAATGCAGTTGGATCCTTTGCCACTGCTCGAAGTGGACAGAAAGTCCAAAACCCTGTTTCTAGGATTGTGGGTTTTGAATCTCAGGGAACAAGTAAGGTGGTTGAGGGAGTTTCTAGTGATCATGTTCAATCTTCTCCTATTGGTGTTAGAGCAAATGAAACAGAGTCCAGTGGATCATTGGTCAGGAAACGGTTACTGTCACCATTAAATAACATTCATTTTAGGGACCAATTTAATGGTGACCCTCTAGATATTAGCTGCCGAGGCACGCAGATAAACCCCTCTTCATTGGCTGATAAGCATAAGCTTTCTGCCCCACAAGACAATAAGAAGGCAAATATTGGCAGCAAAGCGAACTTCACAGCATCAGCCTGGTCCTTATCTAGCTGCTTGGAACATGGAAATGTATCATTTGATAAAGCTGGAACTGCCTCTGTACTAATAACAGATGGTCCTTTGCTGGAAAACAAGGAACCACACCTTTCTCAAAATTTTTTGTATTCACCTAAGTTTGATCGATTCCATGAATCAAGTAAGGTGAGGTCCCAAAGTGGAGTGATATCTATATCCCCTCAATTAGCAACCTCTCCTCCCGTTTCTTTATCCCCACTTGGTCCAAAGTTCAGTGAAAGGATGACAGCTGGAGGTTGCAGGAATCTTAAAAAGGATCTAGATTATTGTTCTTTGAACGTAAAGAATATAGAACAATCAGTTGAAAGGTTTGACGCTGACAATATATTTTCTCATGAAGAAGAGGAGTTTGAGATAACAAGCAGATCATTTGAAGATATTGATTTTTTGCACAAAGAGTTTCGCCCTTCTTCTTTGGAAACTGCTGTTAGGTTAAGCTGGCCTCTTTGTCAAGAATCAGCACCAACATCTCCACGTCTGAGATTCGTTAAAGGTTTGAGTGGACTCCCTATTAGGAGGTCTTTGGTTGGTTCGTTTGAGGAGTCATTATTATCTGGAAGGTTCTTTTCTGGAAAGCTCAGTCAGGTTAGTTTAGTTGTAAAGTAAAGTTGAACTACCTTGTTATTTGTTACTTTGTCGTGGAAATTGTTCCTTCCCAGATATCTGCATTACTCATTTGCTTACCATTTGTCTTCTATGCATAGAGGATCGATGGGTTTCTAGCTGTTTTAAGCATAACTGGAGGGACCTTCTCACCACAGTCGCAGAAACTTCCATTTTCAGTAACCAGTGTGGATGGGGATTGCTTTTTACTCTATTACGCATCCATAGAACTTTCGAGGAATTCATTGTCAAATAAGTGCCGAGACCAGAAGCTGAAGAGAGGCCTTAGCAATGATGAATCACAACCTGTGAGAAGTCGGTTGCGAATTCCTATGAAAGGGCGCATACAACTGGTATATGTTTCTCCAAAATCTGCTTGGGTACTTCTAAGTTTCTTGATGTTAGCAAATAAGCTCTGCTCCATGTTTAAAGCGTGATATGTTCTTTCATCATGACCATTCTAATTAAAGATATGGCCTGCCACTAATTGGCAGTCTCTGTTTGAGCTTTTGTACCATTATGAGTCAGGCGTTTCTTTCACTCTAGTTGTGATTTGCATGGAACCTCATTCAGAGGTTTATGCAACATCCTTCAATGGATTTAGCAATTATAGTAGCTTATTTGTTTTAGGATTTCTTTAAATGCATTTAACCATAGACTTCATTTATATATTCCAATCCTGTCTAGAGCACATGTCAGAAATAGGTTTCATTTCCTCTTGGTGGGTTTATATGCAGGTTCTTAGCAATCCAGAGAAAACACCTCTTCACACTTTCCTTTGTAACTATGATTTGAGTGATATGCCAGCTGGTACCAAGGTAAGAAGAACTCTAATTCGAAGGAAAATATCAATGTCTTAGCACACTGCCTTGTTGCATTATTCTTATAATCATTATCTGTTTACATTTTAATTTGATTATTATTATTATTATTTAAAATATAAGCTCTAACCCCCTGTTCTTCAAATCAAAACAGACATTCATGCGCCAGAAGGTTACCCTAGCATCTTCTGTTCCAAATTCTACTGAGCTGAAACGAGGGCCGATAAGTTTTGACACCAAAGCCCAAGACCAGGTGAAACCAACCTCACAGAAAAAGTCTCCATTATGCGATAACAGAGATAGAAGGGACAGTGGTGAAGTTAAAGGCAGCGAGGGCTCCGATTTATCTGAATCAATACAAATGACTGGCTGCAATAATGAGGAATGCAAGGACTACACCTGCTTTGATTCATGTCATGACAATAACCAGAAACTTTCCAATGGTCATGGTTGCGGGAAGATCAATGAAAACAATAATGGTGCTGGTTCTCTACGTTATGCTCTTCATCTCCGATTTATTTGCCCTTCCCCTAAGAAAGGTTCAAAGTCATTTCAAAGATGTAAATCTGATCCTGGGTCAGTGCCACAAAAGAGTGGCTCCGACAAGGATGGAGATCGGAGATTCTATTTATACAATGACTTGCGAGTTGTGTTCCCGCAACGCCATTCAGATGCTGATGAGGGCAAGGTATGCATTTTACCTTCATCTTCTTAAATGAATATATATGTACCAACATTCGAATGCCGGTCTCTATAGGTTTTACAGCTTAGCATCAGTCTAATATGATTGTTTTTTTGTGTTATGGCAGTTGAACGTGGAATACCATTATCCAGAAGATCCAAGATACTTTGACATCTGCAACTGAAACATCTAATTTACATCACAAAAGCATGTTTTCCTTTCCTGATGTTGTACATAGTTATCACATGTTTTCTCATTTCTGTCATCTCAACTCGAAATGGCACTAACCCTGATCGACCTGTATATAATAATACCCTTTATTGAAATAAAATATGATGGGTTAAAAAATTGTTAATCTGACTTCTTAGCTTTGTTGTGATGAATGGTTATAAATTAAATGGATCAATCTGGCTTCTTCCAGCTTAAGCAAATTAAGCTATAAGTTTCTCATTTAAATGGTTATATACGTATAACCAATTAAATGGTCCAAGTTCGTAGGAATTAAGGTCCAGTGAGGCCTTGAACCTTGGACCTTGAATTGGTAACTAGGGGTCACTAGGTAGTATCCAAGAAAAATTCTGCTGGATATTTCGCCACCCTTTAACCTTCAATTTTATCCTAACATTTAATGAACTACATTATTAGAAAATACCCCCCATTTATTATGGCCATGTTTAGTTCAGCAATTCAGTGGTCGTTGGGTCGGCATACCGCTGTATCGGTCAAACGGAGCCTTAAATGTAATCTCCGTCTCAATCGCTGCTCTAATAATCTCATCTGTACAGTACCTAATTTGATCTGTACAGTGTAATCTCATCTGTACAGTACATAAACAGTGTCAATCGCACCGCTACCGCACCATTCTACTAAACACACCCATACCATTAGGTTTCGGTCGGTAGAACCGTTTATTATTTTTCCTATATAAAGATTGTCTCCCTCATTCTTCAGTCTACACCGTAGTAAAGCTTGGGAAGGTATACCTATAGTCCTATACTTGCTTGCTGTTATACTTTGTTACTTGTTAGTAGACCTGTTCATGGGTCGGGCCGGGCCGGGTTCGGGCCGGGCCTAGCCTTAAGATTAAGGCCATTAGTGTTGCCCAAGCCCGGCCCATTTATAAAACGGGTCTCAAACTTTTGTCCAAGCCCGGCCCATTTATCAAATACTTAGACCAAGGCCCGTCCAAAAGCCCGTCTAATATTTTTTTAATAATTATTTTAAGAATTAAATTATATTAATTAATTATATAAATATAATTGTAAATATAAAATATGATATGCACTACCTATAATATACTATTTTTTATTGATAATAAGATTCTCTACATATATATAATTCATCTTTTTCTTATTTAAAATACGTTGTATGTATAAATTATATTTAATAAATATTATTTATCAATAAATAAAAATAAAAAACAAGCATAATCCTTAATCAGGCCGGGCTTGGGCTTTTGCTCTTATACCCAAGCCCGGCCCATTTAATAAGCGGGCTTGATATTTTTGTCCAAGCCCATCCAATGGGCTTAAAATTCTTGTCCAAGCCCTTTAAAATATCGGGCGGGCTTACGGGCTTGGGCGGGTAGCCCGGCCCTTGAACAGCTCTACTTGTTAGTCGTCTGTATGGCAGTTTTAATTTTTTTTTTTACAGTAAATAATAAATAACTAATTAATGATAAAATAGTGCAGTTTATTGGAATTACTCTTTTTTTACTTGGAATTTTTTCTTGGATTTGCGCTTATTTTCAAATTCATTTATATTTATATGTTGATGATATACTTCCTCCTATTCAAAATAAGTGAAACACTAGGAATATTACACAAAACAAGACAATGATTAGTTGGTTTTGAATTTAGTAAAAACCCACTTAAAATGGCATAATTATCCTCCTAAAAAATTTTATAAACAATTAATTAAGGGTGTAAATTAGATTAGGATAATCCTAAAAAGAAGGGTTTTTATTGAAATGATGCCGCATAAGCCTATTTTCATGAGAATCAAATTTTAATTTATACCTTCCTTCACCAAATCAATTCTTCTACCCATCTTTATTCTTTACCAAACTCAGTCTTTTATCTCTCTCACTAAATCAAAACTCTTTACTTATATTAATTCACTCATTAATTATATAATAATTTTAATTTCCTTTCCTAATTAAAATTGATCTTTAAATTAAATTTGTGTAAGAACATCAAACGTGAAGCCTTTTTTATTTCTATTGATTTTATCTTTAAAATTGTATTTCATTTTTAACTATTTTGTTCAATTGATTTTTTTAAATGTATTCAATTTTTTATTGTTGAAAATTTAAAAAAAATGTGATTTATATCAAGTTTGTTTAATATTATATTTGGTAAAGAATAAAAATGGGAAGTAAAAAAAAAGTTTAAGATTCAATGAGAGATGATGCACACTAAAACTTGATTATCATTGAAAATTATTAAAAAAAGATTATGTGTCATCAATCTAATGAGATCCTAAAAACCCCTTATTTTAGGATCATCTTAGTATAATTTAAACTCATTAATTAATAAATCTTCACTCCCTTCCCAACTTTCCAAGACCACTTAAAAAGTTCAACCACTTTAATTAACACTTAGGGGTATATATGAAAAAAAGAAGTAAAATTGCATTAGTTTTGTAATTGTTTTACTTATTTTGAAAAACCGTAAAAGTTAAAATGTTTCACTTATTTTGAATGAGAGGGAGTATATTTTTTTGTAACATTTATCATATACATGATAGAAAAGATTTTATTTTTTTCTTAAATTTTTTTTTCCAATATGAAAGGTAGCCTCATTTATCCTCCACTGCTGCAAGCTTTGGAAGGTATACCTATACTTGGAGAGATTATTAGGTGGATCGGGTCTACCACGTCATCCGTGGTCCCGATCAATAAGATTTTGACAAATCAGAGTTTTTCCTATAATTTCTAAAACCCTAGCCAATTAATGTCCTAAATTTAGGGACTTACCCTGTAAATCTCATCTAGTGAAACTAGGGGCTAAACCTGGTGTTAAATTTGTGCCTAAATTTTAGGAAGAAATTCGACTTGTCAAAATCTTTAAGTCGGGACCATAGATGACGTGGTGGACCCGATCCACCTAATAATTTCTCTTATACTTGCCATTGTACTTTTTAAGTTGTATTTCCTTATTTGTATGCCATTTTTATTAATGAACACCTAATTATTATATAGTATAGCGTATTGGAAATACTAGGTAAAAAGATTTCCTTTTATTTTTAATGTCTTTCTTCCGAGCAATTAACACTTAAATAACAGAACAGAATATATTATATAGTCGGAAATATATATATATATATATATATATGAGCGTTGTTATACAATCCAAAAATTTGACCCGAAATTTGGTCCCCATGACATGTTCTTATACGGTTGGTCCAGTAGACTAGTCCCACCACTATTTAAGTGGGAGTTTTGCTACATAACATGAGATGGCTAGTCATGATACATCATGAGAGACAAAATTCAGGTTAATTAAAACCATTTGAATTACTTATAAGAATTTTTAAGATTTTGAATGATATAACCGAAAATCGATCTAGCACTCATCGAAATTGTTATAATTTTATCCCTCATAATGTGACATAATTACAATCATTAAAATCTTATAATAATAAATACTTTAAAATTTAAGACTTATCATATGAAATTTGTTGTTAAACTTTGCGTCATATTGACACCACTGACATCGATTTCTGGCTCCAAAACACACCAAGACCACAAATTGATAGAGTTTACACATTTATTATTATTATTATTATTATTATTATTATTATTATTATTATTATTATGTTTCATTATGTTTGGCTTGATATTGCGACTTCATTTCTGGCCTTCTGGATCAATTCTTCAACCTGCAATAAATTTTAAGATTTTGATTAGAAAAAATATTTAATAAATTAAACAAAAAATTAAAATTAAATTTAATGATATTTTAATGTAGGGTTACTATTTTGTACACTGACAGTGTAAAATTTGGACTCCACAAGCAGGTAATTGACACATACTCATTTTCTGAATTAATTTTTTATTTAAAAAATTTAAAACTATTCCCTGAAGTATACATGTCAACCCTTAAACCCGCATGTATAGCATGCTAAACTCCACTGAGACCCGACAATAACTCTTTAATGTATTACTTACTGCATATTTCGAGATCGAAAGGAAGAGGGACACGGCAAAGGTCAACAATATTTGCACTTGGAGGGAGCTGAAAGGAAACTCCATTATCCCCTAAAGAACCGAGATATCCGTACAGAATCTCTGAATGTACGCATATGCAAGAAATGTCCCTGTAATTCTTGCAGAAATAATTAATTTTGGACCAGTTACCCATCTCACAATCTCTGTTTGGCGTAGTTTCTTGAGCCGAGGCCCTTGAGATAGAGGGATCAAACCCCCACAACATGCACAACGGCACCACAACCAAACAAACAACCTTAGGGTTAGGAACAAAGAAAATAATATTGGATCAGATAGGATTGGCTTGTGTTTTACATCACTGGCTTTATGTTGCCTTTTATATCTACACAAATGAACCTAGAAGCTCACTCACCTTTTTTAAACAATTAACAATTTGCCAATCATTCCCTTTTAAAATTTGATATTTTTTCCTTTTTTTTTAGGTTATAATATAGTGTATATATATATATATATATATATATATATGGCAAGGAAAATTTAGTAATATTTAAGTTACATGTGAAAATCAACAATGACTAATTCAATGTTTTAAAAAACAAAGACAATTCACCGAAAATGTTAATTTACTTAGAAATATTTTTCATAAAAGATTTCCCAAATCGTTTTTTGTTTTTTAGGAAAAGATTTCCCAAATCTTGAGTAACATGTGAAAATTAATCATTGATAATTAAAGAC